>OZ023170.1:6144882-6362382 GCA_963678695.2 Diplodus puntazzo | reverse complement strand
GATGTGCTGTGCTGTCAAATATGGAGTTAATATCCCGCACAGCCTGGTTCAGGCCGTCGTTGCTGTGGGGATATGAGGTGGTGATAAAATGGTCTAACTGAGATTGGACTGTTGGATGACCGATGGCTCTCTGGTAGTCATCCTTACTATTGCTTGTCCATCTATAAGGTTGTTTGGAGGGGTTGAGTTTACTGGGTTTTGCTACATGGGGGTCAGCTGGTGTCTTACTAATGTATAGGGTGATTTTGCTGTGATCAGATAAGGGTGTGAGGGGGCTGACAGTGAATGCTCTTACACTGAAGGGCTCCAGGTCCGTAATACTGTAGTCCACAGTGCTGTTGCCAAGAGGAGAGCTGTGAGTGTAGAGACCAAATGAGTCCCCTCGAAGCCGACCGTTGACGATGTACAGACCCAGCGTGCGACACAACTGCAGCAGTTGCTGCCCGTTTCTGTTGACGGTTTTGTCAAAGTTGTTTCTGTTTCGGTGTGAAGGAGAGGGGATGTTGATCTGGCCAGGTATATGTCTGTCTCCCTGTGTATTGATCAGATCTGGTTCTGTGCCTGTTCTGGCGTTAAGATCACCACAGATCAGCACGTTTCCTTGTGTCTGGTAGAAGCTGATCTCATCTTCAAGGATGGAGAAGCTGTTTTCATTATAATAAGGGGACTCTGATGGGGGGATATAGGCTGTACACATGAATATGTCTCTGTCTGTGGAGACAACCTCTTTTTTTATTTTGATCCAAATTGAAAAATCTCCTTTTTTGAGTAATTCGATTGAGTGTGTGAGGTTCGTCTTGTACCAGATCAACATCCCTCCTGAATCTCTGCCTTGGCTTACACTTTTCAGTTTGGTTGATGGGAAAATGACGTCTCTATAACCTAAAGGACAACCAGTGGGCCTGTCTCCTCTATTCCAAGTCTCCTGCAAAACAATGATATCTGAATTTTCTATCTCTTTCTTCAAGTCTGCAGTTCTGCTCTTAAGGCCAAAAGCAGAAGACCTCAGACCTTGGATGTTCCAACATGAGATTACAAAAGATTTGAACGTCATTAGGTTTAAAACTCAGCATGTAGCATTCTGTCTTAAAATGAGATAAACCTCCAATCCTATTGTCAATGAAGAGATCAGTTTTTTAACATGTTAGATATCAGGAGTTTGGACCTATTAATATTATAACCCTTTAACATGGATTAATAATAATAGATAATAATAACTAAAAATAATAAATAAATATAATGATAAAATAATAATAATAATAATATAAAATAGATAAGTAAACACTCTAGGGTTGTCTACTGTCTCTCTCTCTCTCTCTCTCTCTCTCTCTCTCTCTCTCTCTCTCTCAATTTCAATTCAATTGGCTTTATTGGCATGAGGTAACACTCTACATATTGCCAAAGCAAGCGTTGAAATTCAAAATAATAATGATAACAATGAAGGAAAAAAATATTTACAATAAATTAGTTATACTGTATGTATAGTATGCATAGCTTATGATTGTTTCAATGACATTCATAGTCACAATCAATCAATCTCAGTCAATAACAATTAGTCTGCTGTCAACAGTAATAACAAAAAGAAGAAAACAACAGATAACAAAAATGATTGTCACTTCCTGTCTCTCCGTCTATGGCAGGCACAAAGACTGTGGAAGTCTGTGTGTGTGTGTGTGTGTGTGTGTGTGTGTGTGTGTGTGTGTGTGTGTGTGTTGGTGCGTGTGTGTGTGTGTGAGTGTGTGTTTATGTTGATACGAGAAATAAATAAATAAATAAATGAATAAATGAGAATGAAACAATTAAAAACAATTAAAAGAAGTAAATTCTGAGTTGTTTCTCAGGTTCTCTCTCTCTCTCAATTTCAATTAAATTCGATTCAATTGGCTTTATTGGCATGCAGCAACACTCTACATACTGCCAAAGCAAGCGTTGAAATTCAAAATAATAATAACAACAATAAAGGAAAAGAAATATTCACAATAAATTAGTTATACTGTATTTATAATATGTATAACTTATGATTGTTTCAATCACATTCATAGTCACAATCAATCAATCTCAGTCAATAACAATCAATAAGTAATAATAACAATGACTCAATCAATTAATCAGTTTGTGTCAACTAAAAATGTAATTAAAACAGTAGTAGTCTATGGCAGGCACAAAGACTGTGGAAGTTTGTGTGTGTGTGTGTGTGTGTGTGTGTGTGTGTGTGTGTGTGTGAGTGTGTGTTCATGTTGATACGAGAAATAAATAAATAAATGAATGAATAAATGAGAATGAAACAATTAAAAACAATTAAAAGAAGTAAATAAATGAGTTGTTTCTCAGGTTCTCTCTCTCTCTCTCTCTCTCTCTCTCTGCAGCCGCAGCGGACAGAGAAGGGCTTTAGGCTCAACACACACACACACACACACAACACCATATTACAAGAAAATCCGACATTAGATTACCGTGACGTTTTTATACCACTGTTTTGTGCAAAAGGAATTTATTTATTTATTAAAAAACACACAGAAATGGCACTTTTTAATACAAGGCAAAAAGGGCAGGGGCTCAAGCACCCCTTGGGCCTTATGTGTGCACGTGCCTGCTCACCCACTCATATACACACAAATGTACCTTAATGTATTTTTTTCCATGTTCTTAATACTTTTAACAACATAAGAAAGGGCAAATATGCTTGCATTATGAAAATGTTTATTCAACACCTCAAATCATGCAGGAAATCCAGGGTTGTCTGCTTTTGGGGAGGGGGGGCGACGGGCTCTCTGCATCTGCCGTCTGTTTGGCTTGCAAGTGGTGTCCACTGACACTGCACGTTTTTCTTCTTCGCCTTTTTCACGCAGTGTGCTGCTTTCTGTCAGTCAGTATCACACTGATGATCGCCATGGCTCCGGTGCAGCAAAACAATAAAAAGTACGACTTGAAATTCAAACTTTCTGTCGTGATATATTCAGAGGAAAACTCGGGAGACGCAGCCGCTAGACGTTTCTCTGTCGACCCCAAGAGAGTGAGAGAAACGGAGCTTCAGTGTCTGTCCGAGGAGGACAGCAGCAGGGCCAGGCTGCCTGCTGGAGGGAGGAAGAAGGCTAGCGAGGAGCCTGAGATAAACATGCGGGGATGAGTTATCAGTAAACGGGCATGCGAGAGTGTCCCGCAAAATGATCAGGGCGATGGAGAAACAAATGTCCGCCACCGTGGGTGACAGCAGAGATGAAGAGTTTGCAGCGAGTGCTGCTTTTCAGTCGGCCGTGTTTTTAACGAACCGCCAACCCTGCTTCTTCTTCTTCTGATTCCCTTTCTTATTCTTCTGCCACCCTCTGTATCAAGACTACGGGTGCCGCCGACTGCCGTAAATCATACAATGCGCGTTTTTTTTTATTTATTTTTTTTATACTGTGCGTTAATCGCGTGTTAAAAAAATTAACGCCGTTAAGAGGACGTTGCGTTAACGCGTTATTAACGCGTTAACTTTGACAGTCCTAATATATATATATATATATATATATATATATATATATATATATATATATATACTGTATATATATTTATATATACATATATATATGCACACATGCACATAGCCTATAATTCACAATCATTCACTTCCCATCAAAGCATCTGGGAAACATTAAAGACATTCATAGCCAGTCTGACAATTTTGTCTCTTTATTTAATCAGTTAACAGGAGTGAGTAATGTATACATGTTAACTATGACGTATAGAATGAGGGACATTTGAATTATTATAAAATTGTAAATATTCAGAATCAGATACTTCACAGAAACATAAACACAGAGATTCTAAATTCAGATTTAGGAAAATCATTCTTTAAATGCTGTTTAAAACATGACAAATAAATCTATGCATACTGTGTGATGTATGAATGTAAGTAATTACTTTCAGATATGTCACTGAAACAAAAAAAGTAAATGGTCCTTTATAACAAAACATGCAAAGACTGAGTGATTACAATTAACAGGACTGTAAATGTAAATATATTTGACATCAGATAACTCACAGAAATGAACAATAAAAGTAAACATATCAGATATTTGGAAAAAAAATTGCCTCTCATTTTGTTGCCTTGCCTTTCACACAAAGATAACACATTCACACTCAGATCAAACTTGAAAATACATTGCATGTTCTTAACTATTACATAAACTTGAAGTACACACAAAGCTCTTAATGAGGTCACCCTTAACTGAGAGTGAAAGCACATTATTATTATCTACTATGTTTGTCGGAATCTCAGTGGAAGATGAGCACAATTTCCAAGGACTTTCTCTCATGTCCACATTATAAGCCAAACTGGCAAAATGTCTACATGTACTGACATGATCTCCAACCTTATCATCTTGTATACAGTATGTGACCGTTATTGATTTTGAGTGAAAACAATCACATATGCAATTAGATTTTTTTTTTAAAAGAAAGAAAAAAAGACACAAATAAAATTAATGATTGGGAGTAAATAGTCACATCTACTTTAAAAAAAAAAAAAAAGTTCTGTCCGATAACTGCAATGCAATATGCAGTGGTATGCAATACTGACGTGTATATAAGTATTAAAATAGTATTTATCGCCAGAAATATCACAGAAACAAAAACATTTTTTTTCCACATAAACAATGAAAGACTATATATCACATATTTGACAAAAGGAAAAAACAGTTTTCTGTCACTCTGTTGCCTTGGTTAACTGTGTAGATATTTTTCAGTGGCAATAGAACAACATTCATCGATCACACAAAGATTATAAATTCAAACTCAGATCAAACTTCACATGTTAAGTGACTCAGCCTATAAAACAGCTCTTGAAACTATTGATGCAGTCAACATTACAAACAAACAGTGATTATTACAGCAGATTATTTTGATTAAACAGGTTTATTGCCACCTTCACTAAAGTTAAGCAGATTGCAATGATTTTTTCTTATATCCACACTGTAAGCCATATCGGCCAAATGTCTGCATGTACTGATAATATCTTCAAACTTGTCATCCTATATACAGTATGTGACTGTTTCTGATTCATCTTCTACATACTGAAAGGTAGATGAGGGCCTTTTTCATGTGAGGAATGTTAGTACTCTCATTTGATGCTGAATGTCTTTTTCAGACTCTCCTCTGCCTGCTCGTATGTGATATGTTTCCAAATGTGTGGAATGTCAGCAGGCTTTGCATTATATGCTTCTGCAAACTTGTCATTGAACTTTGCCAGCACATATTTCCAGTAGTCTGATGCCTGAAGGCTTGCATCGGGAGGAATTTTCCAGTCTGGGAAAATTTCTGTGTAACGCTTGTAAGGGTGCCATTCACCCTTTGTGGCAGCGCAGTGAAAACTCGTGTCACTGATCACTGAAGAAGAGCAGATGTCAGTGACAAGTTTTTTTGAGTCATTCCATTTGTATCTACCCAGACCCTGTGGTCGATGTAGTGAAGTGTGGTGCTCTGTATGTCCTATTCCACCAGCCTCACAAGGTGCTTTGCAGAATGGACACTGTTTACCACAGCCAATCATTTGTGACAGAAGCTCCTTCTGAGGCTTCACATGAAGAGATTCTAGTTTAATTTGGATTCTTGCTTCTTTGAACTTCTCCCTAAGAGCTTGTTCCATGTCCTTCACACACTCAGAGAGCCAGTGAGCAAACTGTTCCTGGTCAGCATTGTTCAGGATCATGAAAGCACCAAGAGCATCCTGGGAAATGACCAGTTTATCACCAAGTTTCTGACAGACATTTTCGACAAATGTCTTCAGGTTGCCACTCTTTTCTGTTTTAGCTTTGTTGATAGCATTGTTAATGCTGTTGATTCTTGATTGGAGATGTTGATCTTCAAACTGAAATATTGAGATTTGATTTGAGAAGTGCTCCATTATGTGGTCATAAACCCATTGTTTGGCATAATTCTCATATGAGCAAATGAAGGTCTGATACTTCTTAAAGTCCTTCTTTGAGAGCAGTTCTAGTAAAATTGAATACTGGAAGAACATCCGTGTGCTGAATGCAAACTTTGTCTTCATTTCACCAATGATATCAGGACCCAAGGAGCGGCTGACAAAGTCCTCGATTGCAGGCCTCAAACAGCGTTCTGTGAATTCTTTTGCCTTTTTCTGGCACTGGTCTCTTTCATGGAACACATCCTTAAAGTCATCACAAAAGTTTTTTTTGTTTTGATTCAGACATCTGGAGGGATCATTTTCACGCAGGAAATCTTCATGCATTTTCTGAAACTGTCTGGCTGCTAATCCACAGATGTGCTGTTTGAGAGGAACTTCAAACTCGATCTCTATCTTCTCATTCTGACTGTTTTGCAGCTTTTCATCAATCATGTGTAGGATCTCCTGGATGTAAGTGTCATGGTAGTTGTTTTTCCTTTCCACTTTGTCAGTCACAAACTCTGTGCAGTCCATGATGATGCGGTCAGCTATCTTTTGCAAAGCCATTACGTGATCTTCAACACTAAAGAATCTGCTGAATTGGTGTTTAAACTGTTTGCACCATCCTTCCACAGTATATTTGAAAGGCTCCTGTCCACAATCGTGCAGACTCTTTTGACTGAACAGTTTAGATGCAGCACCGCCCCTGTGTGATAGATTTGTTCTCAAGGCAGAAGTCACTCTTGCAATGACATTTGTGACCTCTTGCTGCGGAAAAGATAGTTCATTCACTGCTTTATTCCACATCTTGTCAAATTTGTCATCCAGCTCCTTGTCTGTCATCTTGAATTTTCTTTGCCGACATTCTTCAATCAATGCATAAACTCTTCCCTCTAACTGCTTTTTGTGATTCTCCTTGATTCTGTCAATTTCTGTCATGCCCTGTCTGATGTCAGCTGTTGCTGTGAGCTGATTGATTACAGAGTTTTCCATTTCTCGTCGAAGGCTCTTTGCACTGTTTGCAAAGTCTTCTCTGTATCCTTCAACTAGAAAGACGTGACCGTCTGTTTGCTTAAAGTACTCTGCCAGATTTTCAAGAATCTTTGTCTCCCATTTAGACAACAGAACACAAGCTTCACCTTTCAAATTAGTTAGAAAAGCTGACATGTTAGATGTCTCAGATTTTCCAGCAACTGTGCCAAAGTTGGAAATTCTTGTGTCAGCTTCTGTAACCCACTTGTACATCTCTTTTTTGAATTCCCATTCCCATTTGTTGAATTGTGTGCACAGCCTCATGTATGCATCAGCCACCAGGCTGTTTCTGAAGCTGAAGATGAAGTTTTCATGCTTCACTGCATTCCACAGGCTTTCTGTCCACTCTGTAAACTCCAAGATATTATTAGCAGAAGACCCACATTTTCCTAACATTTGGATAATGTTTTTCTTGAGCTCATAAACAGCCTCACTGTACCCTGCATTGACTGGTGCCATTGGTGGGTTTCCATTCCAGAGACCGGGAACGTACCAGTTCCCAGTGTCTGGACTGTACTCCATCACATCAGTGAAGCTCTTGTTCTCCTCTTTCTTTTCCATTTTGGCTGCTGCCTGCGTCATCTCATTTAACTGTTGCAAGAGCAGTTTCCTGTCTCGTAAGTTCTTCTCATGGGCTGAAACATCTGACACATTCTGGTGGACAAACTGACATTTGGGCTTTTTGCCCACCTCTGTCATCCTGAGAAAAGCATGCACCACTATTTGTAGGATGTCTTTCATTTCTGTTGAGTTCTCCATTGCAATATTGATAATGGTGATATCACTCAGCCCCACAACAAGTGTTGCAAGCTCATTGTCGTGCTCGTAGCTGTTGTCCAGTTGTGCAAGTTCTGGTGACTTTAAACCCTCAGTGTCAATGATCACCATGTAGTCACAGTTGAGACGTTTTTTAACATCGTCATTGACTCTGATGAGCAACATGAAGGCACCTCGAGTGCATCGACCACTGCTGACTGCAAACTGCACTCCAAACATGGTGTTGAGGAGAGTGGACTTCCCTGTGCTCTGAACGCCAAGAACTGTGACTACCAGTATCTTGTTCTTAGGAGACACCAGGTCATTGAGCTCAGAGAGAACATCACTCACCCATCTGAGAGGTATGTTGGATGCATCTCCATCTACAAGCTCAAGGGGAAATCCATCAAGCATCAATCCTGCACATAGCTTAGGCAGATGCTGTAACTGTTGACGTGATCGGTTCTTTTCTGGGAGGGAAAGTGAAGCTTCATAGATCTGACCCATTTCACGGAAGAAGTGTTCAGTCCCCAGTGAGCTGTTGGAAAGCTGTCTGTCAATCTCTTTGATTTCCTCTTTGTTCTCAGAATTTTTTGATTTTTCTTTGTACTGCTCCCTGAGGTCAGACAGTTTTGCTCGAGACAGGTTATCGAGCTTCATTCGCAGCCATTTCAGGAAGTAGGATCTCTCTGTCCCTGGGCTTGATATAGCTTGGATGAAACATGACATTGCGTCTGACATGTCATGAGAGTTCTGTTCTTTACGAAGTTTTTCTTTCTCTACCTGAAGATCACTTCTGTACTTTTCTATGTTTTGAGACCCAACTTCTCGAAGCCGAAATTCTTCCTTTTCTAAGCGAGACAGTTCCTTCCATATTTGATCATGTAGGGGTAGCTGAGTTTCTTTATATTTCAGGATGTCTTGAATTTCTGCAGTGATGGCATCAGCATTGTTCTTGGCAGTCTGGCACTCTGGGCAGTCTTCATCAACCCTGATTCCCAGTTCATGGGCAATGTCAGCCATCTGCTCAATGCTCATCTTCCTCTTTGAGCTCTTAAATACATCTCTGACTGTGATTCGTAATTTCTTGACAAAGTCTGCGTCATTCATGTGCTTGGCTTTCAGAAGGATGTTGTTGTTAGTCAAGCCCAGCTTTGTTGCTATCTTTTTAAGAGCATCCATACTGGAGTGATTGCTTTGATGGTTTCCCACCAAGAAGATCTCTGCCTTGTGTTGTGTAAGCAGCTCACAGTCAGAGTCTAGACTGTCGAAGAACACAAAAACTGCTGCAGATGTCTGACACAAAAAGGAAAATTGTGTTTCAAATGAAGTAATGTCCCCACGAAGGTTAGCTACAGCTACTGGCTCACTGAAAATGTCCATGTTTTTGTTCCCACATGGAAGGTACCAAGAAATCTCAGCCAATCCATTGGATATTCTCCTGGGACTGTCACCACACTCCATGTTAGAGTGAACAAAGGTGTCATGGTACTGCTGAGAATTGCTCAGAAGCTTATTGAGGATCTCTGACTTGGACAAGGAGCACTCACCCAGTCTCACAAAAGATATCATTGGAAGTTCAGAGACAACAATTCTGTCTTCAATAAAGCCCCTGGATTCTGAAAGTGAATGAGGTCTGTGCTTTTTAACAATGTCTCTCATGGCCCAAAGCATGAGTGTGCACTGCTTTGTGTCACAATCAGGAAGCAGCAGAGGCACAGAAAACTGACACATGGACATTTTGAGAGCCATTTCCTGCTGTACAAAACCATCAGAGCAGAGAAAGAGAGCTGTGATTATGTCGAGGGGGTTCAACATATCATCTGGATTTTCACTATTAAACAGATTATCAAGATCTAATTTTGTCTTTCCGGATACACCATCACAGGCTGACTCACTACCAGATACACATTTCACATTCCTAGCTGTCACATTAACCATCATCAGTTTCTTCAGAAAATACCATGGAAGATCTGAATTACACTTGGCAGGTTCATCAGTGATGGTCTTCTCATCAATCTGAAGTATTGTGCTCAGCGACAGCTTCTCTTTGTAGTGCTGCTCCAACCCCAGATCCTCCAGTAAACTCTCCAAGTGTGTCTCTGTGGATATATGATTGTTATTTCTGGCAGTGTTATACAGTAGGTGTCACATTTTATTGACACATGAATGAATGAATGAATGAATGAATGAATGAATGAATGAATGAATGCATCTTTGCATGCTGAGATGTTAAAAAATGCTGCCCAATTTTGGATCTCGTCTTTTCATTGGAGCTGAAGTATGCTCCATACATCATAATAGGATTACAAAAGAAATTCAAGTAGCGCATGTAAAAGCACCAAATGACTCAAATAGTTTCTTGCTGAATATTTGTTGCCCAGCAGCAACATGTAAAAGATAACATGTTAGTCATTTGGGTAATAAATTTGCCCATCCACTTAAAACTTTGGTCAAGAACAATTATTATTCTATTAAATCCAGTTCCATGTTAAGACAACAAAACCAATTTTATAATAAAATTAGATCACTGCAATTTTTACAATATGTATATTAACGTAAGGACAATTTGTTACCATGATCAAATATACTGTAAGTATATATAGTATAAACAGTGCATATTGTTATAGGCATATTGTTGCGTAATAAGGGGTGATACCATTTAAAAGTATGACTTTTATCCTTTGTACAACCAATAAAAAGTTCCCTTGAGTTAATTTTGTCAAATCAATTTCCATGGCTGTTAGGAAACAAAACACTTCATTGTATTTAAAGGTTTTTTCAAACTGTAACTTTTAACAACCCTCTCCACATAGATGGAAAATGGTAATTGAAACTAAGAACTTGGAGCTTGCACTTGTCACACAGTATTTTAACTGATATTGTTTTATAGTTTAGTAGTGTTGTAACATATCACCGATATGAATTGTAAAACAGTGGGTTTTTAAAAAAAAAATTTCTTCAGGCATAGACACCTTTATTGGAAGTGGACAGACAGGAAATGGGAGAAGAGGGGGTTGTGACATGCAGTAAAGGTCCTCCGGCCAGGATTCAAAGTGAGGTCCACTGCATATAAGGTATGCGCTCTGAACCACTCAACCACCTGCGCACCCAGAAAACAGTTTTAAAGTTAAAGATACGACCACACTGATACGTTAACCTCTGAGACGATCTAAATGTACTGTGAATCGGTCCATGGCCTGATTTTAAAGTTATTTGACTAGTTGACTGATGCACCTATGCTACTGCTCATGTTAGCGTAGCATTGCCAAGGAAACAAAAGCAACATATACAACGATTTACAATTTACAAGATTTACAGTGTACCGTCAAATCAAAAAAAAAAAAAGTTGGAAATTATTTGGATTTCAGAAGAACGGAAAGTTGGACAAAAATCAGGCCATTTGTAAGATCAGTAGCACAGTGTTTGGGTACAGTGTTAGCACAGAAAGTATCTTAGCATTCACCTGGTGAAACCTGTGCAGACGACGAGGATGCAAGTAAAGCTAGCACTAGGAAGAGAACGCAAGGCAGGCTTTTTTCAGGCACCACTCCTCGAGGTGAAAGATAATTACAGCACCCAGTCAAAATATAATTTAAAAAAAACTAATTTAAGAGGAGGTAATTCAGACTTAAAGGGACAGTTCGGGTTTTTGAAGTGGGGTCATATAAAGTACATATCTATAGTCGGTCTGTTCCCTACCGTAATTGCTGATCAGCACAGCCTCAGTTTGGAGAAGCAGAGAGCTGCTCCAGCCTAGACGCTCAGCTTTGTACTGCAGTGAACGGATTCCAGATGCAAAGCTAATTTTAACCATCTAAAACAAGCCCCACCTAAAATAATCTATATCAGTTCAAGTATACGTTGTATAGAGAAAATTCACACCGCTTTACTGGGCCTCACACTGTATTTCGGCGCTCGCAGATCACCTATTGCCAGGCCTGGATTAAGAGGGCAGGGGCCCCTGGGCACAATTCTTGGGTGCCCCCCCACATACAAACACACACACACACACACACACCAGTGTTTCCCCTATAAGCATTCTGCGGCGGTGTCCCACTGCTGGTTTGTAGAGTGTAGGAAGAAAATTTTGAAAAATAACCCTTTAAATGGTGACTACTGGTGAGATTTTTGAAAAAAAAATTGTTTCAGAATTTCAGAATCAGAATCTAAGACATGAGACAAAACAGTGTAGAAGTTGACAGCCGAAGCCACAATTCAATCTCTCCAAACCCAGAATCAAAAACTGTGGGACCGCGTAGACGACATGGAAAACAGATCACGCCGATCCAACTTGAGAATAGTGAACATCCCGGACGGCAGTGAGACTGGCAAGGACCCGGTCAAGTTTATTTCTGAGCTCCTGGCAGAGTGTATGGGTCCTGACGTGTTTACCAGTCGGCCTGAACTGGAGAGGGCTCACTGGCCACTTGGCCCAAAACCGAAAGTGCTTTCTTCCCTTTCAGCAGAGAGAGGCAGCCCTACGGTGGTCCAGAAACCATGCAGTGAACTATCAGGAGACAACCTTGAGGTTTTACCCCGACATGAGCCCCACACTGGCGAGAAAACGAGCAGCCTATAACGATGTGAAACAGGCACTCTTCCAGAAGGGAGTCCGGTTCCGTATGATGTACCCAGCTCGCCTGGTGGTAACTTTTGAGGCGCAGACGTTCACCTTGGAGTCACCTGAAGATGCCCAGGAATTTTACAACCGGCAGGTAATTAAGGAGTGATAAAAACGTCCGTGACTGTCGGCGCTCATTATTGAGAAGATTGGCCTCTACACCAGGCACTGGACTTAACTAACTGGACTTTACACAAACAATACTTTCACTCACTCTCTTCGGTGGACTCAGGTATCCTTTTCCGTTCAATTCACTCATTTTTATGTGTGTTTCTTTAATTGCTGTTCCTGGTTATTTTAGGCGCAAGTGTTCAAACAATCTGTGTGGTATGTAAATATTACTACTTTAGAATTCCCCCTTAAGTTAGCAATTTAATACCTGATGCTAGGTTAAAACAACACAAAATAATTGGGAGTACCCCGAGTGAAATAGAGTTAATCAGGATGCACTCCCGGAAGACCAGGGGAGATATGGTGAGCCTGCAGTTTTCCTCAGTTGGGGAGGCAAACATAGACATTGATTTTATTTTGCTTTGTTAAGTTCTGTTGTCATCTTGGGTAATCGGGGGTTCTGTTGGGTGTGTGCATCCCTGGATTTCAAATCCATTTCAACAGTTGTAGTAGCTTGTTCCTATCATTTTACTATGTATCTTTAAGTGGAGGCACTCTCTCTATTCTTCAGAGTGGATGCTGGGCTGTGGCGCAGCGGATCATGTATTCTCACAAATATTACTGATAGATCTAGTAGACCATGAACAGGACACAGAAGAGTAATCGGATTACAGGAGGGACAAATGTAAGATTTATTTCATGGAATGTCAAGGGTTTGAATGGACCTGTAAAGCGGGCTAGAATATTTGCACACATTAAACTCTTAAAGTGTGAAGTTAGCTTTTTGCAAGAAACACATTTAATGGTTAAAGACCACATCAGCTTAAAAAAGCCGTGGGTTGGCCAAATTTTTCACTCAAGTTTCAATTCCAGGTCACGTGGCGCAGCAATTATAATTCATAAAAAAACAATCTTTAATGTCACAAACATTGCATCTGACCCACACGGCCGTTTCATTATCGTTACAGGGTCCCTCTATCACAAAACTGGCCTACTGGTTAACGTGTATGCACCCAACTGGGACGATGAGAAATTCATAGAAAAAGTAATCTCATCCATACCTGACCTAAACTCACGCTCCCTAATTTTTGGAGGAGACCTAAACTGTACAATTAACCCTTCCCCTGGACCGTTCCAGCCCAAAGTCTAAAATCCCCTCCAAAATGGCTAAAACACTGTCATCGTTTATGAACCAGACTGGATGTTTTGACCCCTGGCGCTTTCGCTTCCCTCATAGTAAAATATTCTCTTTTTTTCACATGTTCACCATTTGTATGGCAGAATTGATTATTTTTTTATAGAGAGCGTATTACTCCCCTTTGTTAAAAATATAGAACATTCCACCATAATTGAATCCGACCATGCCCCAGTAATATTGATCTCTCCTTTCCACTTAACTTCTCTGACCGGGCTCCATGGAGATTTGATACTGCATTACTGACAGACAAAGGATTCTGCCAAATGATTTCGACAGCCATTGATAACTTCCTAGAAACCAACAACAAGGATAATATCTCCCCCTCCTTGCTGTGGCAGACTCTTAAAGTAGTAATAAGGGGGGATATTATCTCTTACACGTCTAGGGTGAACAAAGCTAGGAAGCAAGAACAAAGAACAACTTCTTAGTTCAATATTTGACATAGACCATCAATACTCTGCCTCTCCCACTCCGGAACTCTATAAAAAATAAGCTGGATCTTTAAACCAAATATGACTTATCACCTTCCGAAAAGACAGAACGTATATTGCTGAAATCACGAGGCTTTGTCTATGAACACGGTGAAAAGGCTGGTAGACTGCTAGCACATCAATTAAAATGTAAGTCTTCTGATCGACAGATTACACAAATTCAAAAAGAAAACGGGAAGCTTACAAGTACTGACCCCCTTGAAATTAACAATACCTTCAAGGCATTTTATTCAAAACTGTATACCTTGGAAGCACCTAGTGATGATACCGATATGCAAAACTTTTTTACGAATTTAAACACCCCTGTTATCAGTCCCGCCTATAAAGCAGAACTAGAACTACCCTTTCGACCAACAGGAATCTCAAATGCGATTTCGGCGATGCAAAGTGGCAAGGCCCCGGGTCCCGATGGATATCCAATTGAATTCTACAAAAACTTCTCTACCAAATTAGCGCCACTTATTTTAGAAATGTTTCATGATTCAATGGGTACTGGGGCCTTGCCACAGACGCTAACTGAAGCATCCATAACACTTATATCAAAGCCTGGGAAGGACAGAACACAATGTGGATCATATCGGCCCATCTCGTTGTTAAATAGCGACATTAAAATTTTAGCTAAGGCACTAGCTTGGCGTTTAGAATCGGTTACAGATGAGGTGATCTCCCCTGATCAAACAGGTTTCATGACTGGTCATCACTCCTTCTCTAACATCCAGAGCCTTCTTTAAGTCATATATTCTCCTGCATCCAGGGGGCACCAGAAGTGGTTATCTCCCTGGATTAGGGCTGCATGATTCTGGAAAAAATGTGAATCACGATTTTTTTGCTTAGAATTGAGATCACGATTCTCTGGCACAATTTTTTTTCACTAAATGTTTATTGCACTGATAAACTTGAACAAAACAATACAAAAAACATCGTAGAATGGCAGCGGCATACTACTATGCCTCTGCCAAAGCAATGTTTTTTTTTTGTTTTGTTCAAGTTCTATCATTGGATGAGAAATGATTTTTACAAGAGTAAAAAAAAAAAATTAGTCTCCAAGATGAGAGGGCATCTTCTAATACCTCATGTTGTAAAGTGTTTATTCGGGCCGTATCTTTGGCTAGGTGATATGTGATAGCTGCAGTGATTGGCTTTCTAAAACGGAGGCGTAATATTCCTCCTTTTCCAAAAGCCGCCTCTGAGGTAGGCGTAAACATGTGACGTGCCGTGAAGCTCGAAGTTGGGCTGTGAACAGTTAACAACAAATTTGTCTTCAAAATAAGAGCTTTACATTGCACCCCGTTGGAGTTTAGAACTGCGTTCTTAGCGGGGGGCTTTTAGTTTGAAAGTAGCGACCGTTCCTAGCTTGTGGCTACAACAACAAGCTAACACAACCACACAGCTAGAGATCCAGGAGACGCTAGCATCTCCCGGACCTCAGCGGCTGTCCAGTTGCACATCTAGCAGGCAAGGTGGAAATAAGTGTACCCTCCGAGGTGGAAAATCGGCGGACCAAAACAGACCCCCTGCCGCCCTCTGTCAAAAACTGCGGACCGAGCCGCCAAAAGGACGGGCAAATTGGCGGCTTGCTGCCCCGTCTAACAAGGGCTTCTCACTCACTCCTTCCAAACACTCAACTGCAGGCGGGCTTCCTCCACTGAATCTCGTGTTGTAAAGACGCTTTACCACAGGTTGAGGGAGGAGGCAGCGGCAGTGCTGCGTTTGGGGGCGCTTCAAAAAATCCGGGAGGAAAACAGGAACATTCGTTTGTGATTCAGCTCGAGATATAAAATGCTTCAGAATCGCTGTGTGTAGAAATGAGATCACGTGTATATGTGAATCGAGATCGCGATTTTTTAACGATTTTTTGTGCAGCCCTACCCTGGATGCAGAGAAGGCTTTTGACAGAGTGGAGTGGGTGTATTTATTTTAATGTCTGCAGGCCTTTGGTTTCAGACCAACTTTTATTGCCTGGATTAAACTTCTATATGCCTCACCAAAAGCATCAGTGGTCGCGAACGAGAAACGATCTGAATTTTTTTCATTATCAAGAGGGACACGTCAAGGGTGCCCACTTAGTCCACTCTTGTTTGCATTCGCCATTGAGCCTCTGTCTATCATGCTAAAATCATCCCTGGAAATAATTGGAATTTCTAGATGGGGGAGGGAACACAAGGTGGCTCTATATGCCAACGACCTTCTGTTGTATGTGTCTGACCCGGTGCGGTGTGTTCCCCACATAGTCCAGGTGTTGCACAGATTTGGTACTTTTTCGGGATATAAGACTAACCTCACAAAAAGCGAGTGCTTCCCAGTGAACAACTTAGCTCTTGAAATTCCACAAAAGAACCTGCCATTCCATCTGTCTAAATCTGGCTTTAGATATTTAGGAATCAATATTACACGGACTTTCCCCAAACTATACAAAGATAACTTCACACCCCTCGTCGATAAAATAAGAAACGATTTACAGAATTGGAGGTCCATTAATCTCTCACTGGCTGGAAAGATCAACTGTATTAAAATGAACGTCTTACCTCGATTTCTCTATCTTTTTCAATGTCTCCCTATATTTCTCCCAAAATCCTTTTTTCAGTCCGTTGATAAAATTATATCATCATTCATTTGGGGGGGTAAAGCCCCTAGAATACAGAAAAGGCTTCTGCAGCGACATCGATCCCAGGGCGGATTGGGTCTACCAAATTTGCTTCACTATCACTGGGCGGCTAATATTCAGAAAATCATATACTGGCTTCACGCCCCAAAGCTGTCGTGGTGTGAAATAGAAAACGAGTCATGCATTTTGACATCCCTCCCCACCTTGGTTACTTTGAGGATACTTTGAGTGTCCGCTCCATCTTATACCTCTAACCCTGTTCTTATCAATACATTACGAATTTGGTATCAATTTCGAAACCACTTTGGTCCAACGGATTTCTCTCATCTGGCTCCTATCTGTGATAATCATCTTTTTGTCCCTCCTAGATTAGACAACGCCTTTGCCCTGTGGAAAGGACTTGGCCTCTCCAAATTTAAAGATCTCTACAGCGAAGGTGTATTTTCTACCTTTAGTTATCTCTCTCAAAAATTCAACCTCCCCGGCTCAAGTCTTTTCCAATATTGTCAGATCCGACATTTATACAAAACCTAAATTCAAACTTCCCCAATGCACCTCAACCTACTGCTATGGATGGCATCCTCCAAATTCCCTCCAATTTAAAAGGTTTCATTGTGAGAATCAATTCAAACATATCATTTCTCGGAGACACCTCTCTCAATAAAATTAAAGGGAAATGGGAGGATGAGCTTGGGGATGTAATACCTGAGGAATCCTGGACTGAAGCTCTGAAGGGAGTTAATGGAACTACTTCATGTGCTAGGCTAGGTGTAATCCAGTTTAAAGTCTTGCAGCGTACCAAGTCTAGGCTGGCCAGAATTTATTCTGAGGTGAATGAGAATTGCAGCAAATTTTCATAAAATTCGTCTCTCTGAGAAACCTTCACCAGTCAAATTTGTGCACCCATTCTTCGTGAAAACAGTATTTTCTGCCCTTTTTCGCCACACTCCTGTCTTCAGACTTGGACTCATCTTCTGAGTTAGAATTTGACTCTGGCACACTTCTAGGCTTATCGGGGAGCAAGTAATCCAGAGATTCCACCAGATATGTGTCCGGTGCGTTATTGCTCCGGACTGCCGTAGCAGATACGCAGCACAGTGAACATGGTGGAAGTTAAGACATTATCTTAAGTGAAAAACCAGCTCAGCTCCGCCACGCAGCGGACACGTATCTGGTTGAATCGTGGAGTTCATTTCGCCATTGCTCGCTGAAAGTGAAACCCTCCTGCGCTCGGAACAACTTTCGGACCCTCCCCCTCCACACAGAAGCCACTAACAGTGCCATTCCCTGCCCATCTCACACACATTGGCCTGCCAACTGTCAGTCCAGATTCCAGATTCTTTGATTCGCTCTGGTTACCTTCCACTAACAGTAAAAAAAAAAAAAAAAAACACCAGCAAATTCACTGGTCGCACATGTGCTACTAAATGTAAAATTTGGTCGCACTTTCTTAAATTTTGGTCGCAACATGCACAGATTTGCTCGCAGTCTGGAGCCCTGACTATATATTTTTTTAAGGTGGGCCTTGTTTTAGGTGGTTAAATTTGGCTTTGCATCTGGACTCCGTTCGCTGCAGTTCAAAGCTGAGCGTCTCTGAACTGAAGCTATGCTGATCCGCAATTATGGTAGGGAACAGACCGACTATAGATATGTACTTTATATGACCCCACTCCAAAAAACCCGAACTGTCCATTTAAGCTCATGACTGTGCTATAAATTTGTTTTCTGTATGATTTCAACATTTCTATGGTCAAAATAGCTAAATTTACGCATTTCTTGTTCAAATACATGAGAGAACAGCGAGGTGAGGCAGCGATGAGCCGTGCCACACTATGCGTTTACATGCACAGCTTAGTTGGATTACAGCCATAGTTCGACTATGCTACTCAATTGGACAGCTGCAATTGTCTGAGTTTACATGCCGGTGAGAAAATCGAATAATACGGCCGAAGCATGTCATACCCCGGTACGATAGGTGGCGCTGTACCCATTTCAACTAGTGGTAACAGAGCCACCTCCAGCTGACCTGTCACTAGCAACAACAAACTCTGCCTCGGCATTCGAGAAAGATGGCGTACGAAGAGCAAGACGAAGCTACATCTTTGTACATTTCGTATATGGTGTACAAGATAATTACACAAACTAGATGCACACTGGCGCTCTTGCTTGTGGTTATTTCAGAGGAAATATTCATCGTGTTGTTTTCTATTTCCGGCAACAACACAACTAATTGTCTCCTTCTACTTCCGGCTCACGGCACTGGGGAAAAAGTCTCGAGCCTGCACGGAAAGCAAAATCCGAATCCAATCTGATGTTACGTATACATGCCTGGTAATGCGACTACCAATCGAATAATCTTGGTGTTTTAATTCAACTATGAGAAATCCGGTCCAGTCCGATTTTAGTCAGACTAAGGTGTAAAATCGATCACAGTCAGACTAACCCAATAATTCGGTTTTCTAGAGTGTCATCTAAACACGCTGACTGACGCAGGCAGTTGGCGCATGCCAATTGCTGTCTCTCTTTATATTGCCATTATACATGTTTGATTACACATGTGCTACACATCCTGACGTTCCACAGTCTGTCTTATATATTTAAAGAATGTCTGTGACATATTTAGTCTTTCCAATCAGCCATAAATGCGCAGTGAAAATGCACTGGGTGAGGCAGAAAGTACTGTGCTGCACTCATAGGAGGCAGTGCGGAGCTCCATACGCACAAAGCACATTGCTGTTGCTATGCGAGACACGGGATGCTAGGCGGATGTTACGGCGTTCACTGTGGCATTCGTTACACCAACTTAGCAGTGGGGTATCTGAAGCTGGCTCGTAACCTGAATTTTAGCTTGCAACTCAATGCAAAAAATCTGCCAAGAGACAGCTTGTATCCTGAAAAATGTGTTAGGTGGGACACTCGTAAGTCAAAGTACCACTATATAAGTATGGAGTCAGAACAGTCTCAAAATGGATAAATGCACACAGAAAGGAATAAATGCACAAAAAAGGACTCGTAAATGTATTTGGGGAGTTTTATATATATATATATATGACTCGATACACAAATGCATTTTCAATGCACACGCAAATATGCTTCAATCCATATACAAGTAAAAAAAAAAATTCACATATAAAAATAAGATTTGTAAACATATTTGTGATGCGCACACAAATATTTCTTGTTTTAAATATGCGCTTTAAAAATTCACAAATGTACAAATCGTCAGTTATTTGCAATTTTCATCATATACATATTTGGAAGTTGTCAAATGCGCATTTGCCTCAGTGCTTTTCATTTGTAAACCTCCCTGCATTTGTGTGCAGTTTTTTGAGACTAATCTACTCATCAACGGATCTAGGATGATACAGATCTAGAGCACAGACTCTTCCGGTTGAACTGCTTGAAAGCGGTGTTTACACTAGCGTAGCTGTCATGCTCGCTCTAAAAAACGGCTTTTAACACAAAGAAAGCGACAAAATGGACAAAAATATGAGGTGGATACACAGTACGGATGTTTTAAAAAGTTGTGAGGACAGTTCTCACAGTGCCTCACCCGTCAGTTCTCACCGAGTGGGCATATGACATGAAGCAATGGCCCGACATTAGCTACATCAACATAGTTAATTATCTTATATTTTCTGAAGGTGTTGATGGCGGAGAATTACGCAGTTACAAAAGCACAGAAGCATACAACTACCTGCACAGTAACAAAATGGGAAAAGTACTGTTGAAGAAACACATCGAGTTTATATTTCTGAAGGCAGCAGTAGCGCCCAGCCAGAGCGTCAATCAAGCTAAACATACAGCATGGATAATGCTGAAGGAAAGGGGAGTCGTGGAGAAAGGCGGCTGCTCGTGCATTGCCGGGTTAGGGAAGTCATGCAATCATGCAGCAGCTATTCAGTGGAAGATATTCATAAACCCAAATATTTATTTAAGTCTCAAAGCCACGAGCCACGCTAGTCTCCGTTCCTCCTTCCTCAGCATGACGTTCAGGGGGGCAGGGCACGGACATGTTTGTCTAAGATGTTGATGTTCTACACAAGACGTTTCTGAAAAAACCTTCAATTTTCATGAATTGATGTGGCAGCCGTCAACAGCACATGTTGCACCTGAGCTCATTTGAAAAACAATTTAGCATTTATGACATAATGCTAGTTGTTTAGGGCTAGCTTAGTGGCAGCAGTCAGTCATGCAGTTGCAAGGCAACCGGAAACAGAAAACCGCTGGCTGAAGTTGTTATCTGTCATAGCAGCCCCCATAGGCTGGACTCTAGATCCATCCTAGATCCGTTGTGCGCTGTAATGATGTCAATTAAAAACCCCTCGTGGGGAGGCACACGTGATTGGCTGTAAAGGAGTGGGACGTCTGATTGGCTGCAGACAACCCCCTCGTAGAAAAAACGCATTTGTAAATCGGAGTCGCGCTAGATGAGTCTCAAAAATCTGCACACAAAAGCAGGGAGGTTTACAAATGAAAAGCACTGAGACAAATGCGCGTTTGACAATTCATATATCAATGTAACAACTTCCAAATATGTATTTGATGAAAATTGCAAATAACTGACGATTTGTACATTTGTGAATTTTTATTGCACATATTTAGAACAAGAAATATTTCTTTGCGCATCACAAATATGTTTACAAATCTTATTTTTATGTGATTTTTTTTTTTTTACTTATATATGGATTGAAGCATATTTGTGTGTGCACTGAAAATGCATTTGTGTATCAAGTCATATATATATATATACGTTTGTGAGTCCTTTTTCCTGCATTTATTCCTTTCTGTGTGCATTTATCCATTTTGAGACTGTTCTGACTCGATATATAAGCTCCTATTTTGGGTTCATATATTTGAGTTCATATATTTTTACATCCGACTCCAGTCAGTGCCTCACCAGTCATGAACCTCACTGCACGTCACTGACAGCATCTATAGCCCATTTTGGTGCAAAGGACTTACAACTAGTGTTGTCACGATACCAAAATTATGACTTCGGTACGATACCTGCCTAAAATATCTCAATACCGATACTAAACGGTACCACGGCGGAGAACTAAAACATTATCAAAAGTAATGGAAAAAAATATTAGATGACAGAATGTGGAACTTAAAAGGATTTATTTCCTTTTATTAATGAAAACACTTAAACTTAAAAAGTCAAAATAAAAATATATGTTTTTGTAAAAGCTGCTGCGCTTTATAGCTACTTAACCTGTTATAACAACAATGAAATGATTATGCAGCTGTTAAGCTTAGCTGCCAATGTGATTACAAGCATCTCTGTATCCAAGAAGACAAGTGTCCTCTTGTTTTGGTCATTTGTCTTGTTTGCTGTCAGAGATTATTAAATAACCTTATTTTCCATTAAAACCTCAGTGCTTGTAGTATAAAAAAAATTAACAGCACATTAACTACAATTTTATTCAGCATAAAAATAATGAACATAAATGACATTAACTGTAAGATAATACTTTATTCGTCCCACAAAGTGAAATTTGCAATTTGCATTTCATGTTGATAAAGTTCAAACCCTGGATTATTAGTCTACAAACTACATTAGTGCACTAAAGTACAACACAATTGATCCAGGCCTGGTGGAGGTCTGTGCTCTAATCAGACCATTTTCTAATAATATAAATTACAATATATATTATAAATTAATGACAAAAATGTACATGCTATGATTATATTACTAGTACTGATTGACTTAAAATAAGATAATTTATAAGTGGTGTTGTTGATCAGCATACTTGTGAACACCAGCGCATGTTATGGTAAAGTTCATGTTACCAGTGTGAACGTTGCGTTTGCATACAGAGATGTGTGGCTGCCACATCAGACTGTTTAACAGTTAGCTTTACCCCTGACTGCCTCGTGCAACTCTGATGGGGAAAAAAGTTCGCTTGTCACAAAGAAAACTCGCTTGACTTGCATTCGGGGGATATTTATGTTATCTATGGCTAACCTGCAGCTCATTGAACTCTCTGAACTAGTCCGCATGTCTGTCAGCTAGATGTTTCACCAAGTTGGACGTGTTGGCTCCCTTGGTCATTACGGATTTAAAGCATTGGGATTTGTGGTGTCCGTGGGCTTGCCCTTACTGTCGGCAACGTAAGCGAAATATTTCCGTATTTCGCCCTGTGCATCTGCTTTTTCAAAAAGCCTAGGACAGTAGGCAGGAGCACTCATGCCACTTTCAGCCGTGTCCGTCTCGCTCTGCTCTGTGACAGTCTGTCACCGTGAAACCATGCCCAGTCTGGCTGCAGACAGTGAGGAAGCAGAAGGAGAAGCTGCATAGACATAGACACGCTGCCCTGTTCATAAAGTACCGATACTAAAAAAACGTAAAAAAGTATTGCTTTTAACGGCTGGGTACCGCAGTACCTCTCGAGTATTGGTTTACCGTGCAACACTACTTACAACCTAGGGCTGGGCGATATGGCCTAAAAATGTAATCTCCGATTTTTTCACACCAAACTCGATTTATGACTTTAATCACTTTTTTTTCTTCTCAAGAACAAACTTCAAATTACAAAGAAATAATTACAAGCATTGCTTTTATTTTAATGCTATAATTTACAACACATTTGTCCTGCCATTGTAAACATTGCAGCTTCAAACTCACTTGAAAAGTGATATATAAAAATATATAAAAGTACATCCTTTCGAAAACATACATTTAACATGTCAGATTGCTTGCTTATAAAAACAGATGAGTTTCCATATTGGTATTGATAAAGTGTTAACATAACTTAAATATTTTATTTTGCAAAAGGTGCCTTTGTTTACAAAAAAGTATTTTATATCCCTGAAGATATGTAAACAAATTGAAACATCTGCATGCTGCATAGTAAACATGACATGTTGGTGGATGTACTGGACATGAAGTGTGTGTTTGCTGTCTGTTTTACATATTTTTGGCCAGGAAGACGAGCCTGTCTGCTTCCTCTGGCTTGAGACATCATGCCCCGTTGTGGCTCCGTAACACAAACCTGGGGTCGAACATTTTCAGCATGTGGATGAACCTCCGGCTCCACTGTATATACGAGCAGCATGTCTTAAGCGATATTCAACATGGCTGCGTCCGTAAAAGCTGTCCATTGGGCCGCTTTCCTCTCATACGGGGCACAATGATTAAATGATTCCGCTAATGTCGGCTGCTTTACAGCGGGTGTTTGTGGGCTGCAGCGGTCTTCTTGTAGTCAACAACAACACTGTAATACATGCGTCTGTTTGAGATGCTCAAATAAATGTGTCGGTCCGCTGCCTTTAGTTACAACACCTTTTAAACAAACTTTGCAGTGGACCGTGGTTTGTTCAAGGTCCGACACCACAAAACCAAGCTACTAACGAGACAGTGCCTTTGTAGGAACGAGTTCTTTGCTCACTGTATGTTGTGTAACTTGTGTTTGTTTCTCTGTGGAAATGTAATGCGGGGGTCGGAGCTCACTATGAACTATGGCAGCCGATGAGGAGCGGCGGCGGAGCAAGTTAAATAAAAAATCGTCCTAAACCATAAACTCGAATTAATCGATTTTGCCGATTTATCGCCCAGCCCTATTACAACCTGTCTCCTTTTTTACGCATTGCTATCATTTGCCTGTACTCTGTGACTGCTGGTAATACTGCAAACTGTTATTTGTCGCTGTCTACTGAAATGATGTGCTGAAATGAATTACACTGCACACTGTTTACTGTTTACCGACAGTTGCAGCACAGTGCACACTGTTAAGTTAATCCAAGCTGAGTTTGTTATCAGTAGTAAACATTTGTTTGATTCTTAATCATAGGTGTGGTTTTATACTATATTGTTACTAGGAAGCAGAGGATACAGTCAGGGACATCCAGTTCAGAGAGGTCCAATGCAAATAGACCTAGCTCAGAGAGACCCTGCTCATGGAGATCCAGACAACAGGATAGTTTTTCCTCATATCCAGGATGAGACTACAGATGTCTTTTTTATACACTGACGAATAAGCAGCTTAAGATAAACATATACATAACAGTAAAGAAATACATAGGAATCCCTGGTCTTCACTGGTCTTATGAAATATCTATTTGAAGGTAAGCAATACCACTTTTATAGAATTGGCTTATTCTAATTTATAATCGAAAACAATGTCTACATGCCTTATTGAATTGTATTGAATTGTTCTGTAATAAAAAAGTATCCCTGAATAAATGCCTTATAAGTGAGAAATACATCCCCCTACAATTAAGGTTATTGCTGCTGTTTACATTAGGGCTGCAACGATTGGTCAACGTAATCGAATACATCGACAATAAAAAATCGTCAACGTGAAATTTTTGCATTGACGCTTCGTATTTATTATTATTTATTTATTTATTTAGTTTAAGATTTAAGCCGGAGCAAATTGCTTTAGTACCGCTACTACAATGCGCACCACAGTGCGGCGTAGAAGAAGACGGTTCCACAGAAGGAGAAGCAGAAGCAGCAGCAGCAGAAGAAGAATATGAATGATGGCGGAACATGTTGAGGACAGCAGGAAAGCGAGACCAAAAATGTCCAAAGTTCCGTTCCGTTTTCATTTCCGCTTACTTGCAAACTTTGTCAAACACAGCTGTCATTTCATGGCAGCACTACAACCATGCATGAGCACCTGAAACATAAGCACCCTGGAGCTATGGTGGCATGTACAACAGACAGGTGAGTTCACAAATTCAACTGATAGAAGTTATTTGTCTTAGTTATCGTGAGTTATAGCCGTAGCCCATCTGTTTTGTAGTGGTTTGGAGCATATCGTCACTGTCGGGGGAAACCTTCTATCTTCAGTATATGGTATTAAATTTACGTGTGACTCTGTAGTAGCCTACAAACCTACAAACTAATCAAACCAAATTGGATTTGCATTTTTTTCAGACATATTCATTCATTAGTGTGCAACCAAAAAGTGATTTATTAAAATTCATAGTTATTAAAAATGCAACAGATCTCGAAAGACAACAACAACTGTGGTTGTTATGATGTGAACCCAGGCTCCCCCGTGTATCATCAGACAAGAGGCCGGCTGGAGACAAGCTCTTTGAATACATTCATTGGTTGATAATGTGTACAGATGTGAAGGGTGGCCTGAATAGTATTAGTATTAATGATTGTGACTAATCGACTAATCAAAGAAATACTCAATAGATCGATTTGGTCGACAACCAAAATAATCGTTAGTTGCAGCCCTACTTTACATCACTGGCAGTTTCTTTGGTAATGAGAATGCAGGAGAGGACGAGAATCTTTGTTAATGTCGGACTCAGCTTGCAAAGCTGTGGCTATTTCCCAGAAGCGGTATGTACCAGTATAAACATTTTGAACTCAGTACTTGGGGAAAGCAGTAGTGGTTGAATATGATAGTATTCCAGAAACCCACAGAAGAAGGTTTTCTGAACTTAGATAACAACCTGCAGAATCAAACTCAGATTTGGTCCTGATTATACATTTTTGCATTTTAAATTAACTTTTTCAGCTTTCTTTTTCTTTTTCAAGTGTTATCATGGCCTGATATTTCCTAGTAGTGTAGAAAAATAATAATCAATAATAGTCATTTTTAACTCTTTTAATATCCTCTGTGGTCTTTTAGTTGCCAATGACATTCATAGTGTGTTCATTCATTTACTGGCCTTTTGAATCATGTTGGTTCAACATACATTTGTCAATTAGAATATGTGTCATGTCTGGATTTGTTGCTTAAATTAACAACATCAGAACAAACAACCTCTCTGCAAGGCTGCATTTGTACTCACACACTCTTTGATGTAGCAATAACTCTCAAGTTACAATGGGAAACCTTTCTGTCTGTCCTTTTGTGCGTATGTGTTTATGTGTATGTCCCTTTTTTCTTGTGTAATAAAAAAATAATTAAAAAGTTTACATTGGAATGGTCACGTGGCCAACAACCGCAATGGTCGCTGAAGACTAGGGCTCCTCACCGACCTCCGCTTTTCATTTAATAATCAGGTCTTTTTCACTCTATTCGGTCTGGAATTACTTTTTCCTTAGTGCAACAAGCAAATGCGATGCCTGGACAACCGAAAAAAATAGCATCTTTGTCGTCTAAATTAGCAGCGGAGAAATGAAGATCAGCTAACATGTTAGCTAACGCTAGCGCAGAGCTAAGCATGGAGGACATTATTGCTCAAGTCTTGGAGAAGCAACAGAGTGCGCTGGAATCCATAGTTCATAATGCAGTCAAGGGAGCATTACAAGAGATTAATATCTCACTACAACACATCAGAACTGAACTAGAGAGGCAAGGCTCCACCGTACATGATCTGGTGCAACAAGTGGGCGATACCCAGTGGAAGAGTCGGGAGACGAACAAAGTGGTTACTGCCTGTGTTGAAGACCAGAAGAAATTTGAGCTAAAACTAGCCGAGATGGAAGACCGGTCTCGTCGCAACAATGTACGTATCATTGGGGTTAAAGAGGGCCGCGAGGCAGATGACCCCATCGGATTTCTGCAAAAACAACTACCGATGTGAAATCGACAGAGCACATCGAATATATGGCAAGGCTACAGCATTCCGCACCATGATTTTCAGGTGCCTGAGATACCAAGATCGCCAAACAATCCTCCAAGGAGCAAGAGAAGTACAGAGAAATGGACCGATTCGTGATGAGAAAACAACACTTCGATTCAAGCCGGACTACAGTGCATTCACTATTCAGCGGCGTCAAGAGTTTGTAGGGGCACAACGTAAGCTACATGCTAAAGGGATCTCCAACTTTCTCATCTATCCTGCTACGTTGAGAGTTACCCACAGAGGGAGGCAGCTCACCTTCTACACAGCCAAAGAGGCCGATGACTTCTGTGAGGACCTGGGACTGGAGGATGTTGCGAGCGATGCTGCGAGCGAGAAAACCACGCACCTGGATCCACAACAACCGGTGAACCAGAGACCGAGCCAGCCGCACAAGACACTCCGTAACAGGAGTTAGACTGAGCAGCATGGACATTACGTCCGGGCTCACCGGGCGGGGAACAACTGGATTACTTTACAAAGCGATTCGAGAACACTAACGTAAGTCAGCGGTGCGTACAGCATTAACATACAGAACATAATGGACTCAGGTGCATTGACTATTAAGCAAGCTATTATTTTGGTAGGATGGTTAACACGCCAACAAGGTTGATTTGTTCTTATTGCTTCTCCAAGAGTTTCTGGTGAATGTTAAAGAAGGTAACGTCCTGGACTGTGTTGTTTAATATTTGGAAATGCCAAGACCTGATTTCTGTGTTATGTTAATGTTATATGTTCGGAGGGGGTGGTGGGCTAGGGTTTGTGCGAGCTGCGTTTGATGTGGCCACGCATCAAACGGGTGAGGGGTTTTGCAGTCTCAGAGGGGGGAGGGGGTCATTTTGTTTTTTAGGTTTATATCACACCTTGCTTATATTTACCAGTATGTGCCTTGTTCATGGAATTATTTTAGAGGAGAGATTTGGCAAAGAATATTTCAAGATGCAACAATTTTTGGAGGATGGCTGACCTTTCTATCATGTCAGTTAACATTAGGGGCCTTAGTGGGCCAGTCAAACGAATCAAATTCCTGGATTATTTAAAAAGAAAGAAGGTGAAAAGTTTAAAAAGAAAGACATGGTATCAAAATAATTCTGCCAAAGGCGAGAAAGTAACGAACAAGAGTAAAACATATGAGTTAAATTGCAAGATGAGGCATGGCATTTGTCACAATTGTCGGCGATACTGGGATAGATCTGTGACAGTTGAGTTTTGGAATAATGGACTCTAAACAATACTTTAAACTATATAAGTGTGAGACAAGCGCAGGCGGAGCTAGTGTAAATTTTCTTAAGAGCAGTGTCCCACCAGTCATCTCCCAGATGCAGACCCAGTTCTTGTTCCCAAACAGCCTTGACTTTGGTAACTGGTGAGCAATCGAAAGACAGGATTTCATTATAAACTTTAGAGATGAGTGACTTCTGAAGTGGGTCGTGGGTTAGAAGCTCCTCCCATTGTAGACTTGATGGTAATGAGGGAAAAACTGGAAACAAAGCTTTAGCGAAGTGTCTAATTTGAAAGTAACGAAAGAGATGAGAGGGTGGGAGATGAATTTCTCCTGAGAGATCTGTAAAGCTGCGAAAAATACCATCCTTGTAAAGGTCTTTAAAACATTTCAGGCCCTTATTATGCCATGCAGAAAAGGTTGAATCTGTAAGCGCAGGTCGAAATAAATGATTCCTCAATAAAGGAGCTAAGATAGATGCTGACTTAAATTTGAAGTGCCTCCTAAATTGATACCAAATTTTAAGTGTGGAGCGAACCACTTGATTGTTTGTAAAGCCAGAGAGGTTGGATGGGATAGAAGAGGTAAGTAAAGCAGTTAGGGAGGATGAGACACATGACTGCGCCTCTAAATCACACCACGGCAGATCAACTGAATTGAACCAAAATGAAATCTTGTGAATATGTGCGGCCCAATAATACAATTGAAAATTTGGAAGTGACAATCCACCATTGAATTTACATCTCTGAAGTACGGATTTGCGGATCCTGGGTGCCTTTCCACACCATAGGAAGTGAGAAATAGTTTGATCAATTGTTTTAAAGAACTGCTTTGGGAGGAAAAGTGGGAGACAATGGAACAAAAATAGAAATTTGGGCAAAATGTTCATTTTGACTGCATTAATTCTTCCAATTAATGAGAGAGGTAAACTTTCCCATCTTTGGAGGTCAGATTTAATTTTAGACATTAAAGGCAGGAAATTAGCAGAAAAAACAGAGTTTAGTGTTCTGGTTACACTGATCCCGAGATACCTAAAGCCAGACTGGCTAAATTTAAAAGGGATATCAGACTGTTTGAGCTGTGATGCTGAAGCATTGACAGGGTAACATTCAGTTTTAGAAATATTTACTTTGTAGCCTGAGAATGATCCAAATCTCTGAAAAGTAGATAAAATTGTGGGGATGGAAAGGACAGGATCTGAGACATACAGCAATAAATCATCAGCATAAAGAGATAGTTTCAATTCTGTGCCCAATCGTGAAATCCCAGTAAAGATGGAAGAGGACCTCAGAAGGATTGACGAGGGCTCTATAGCGAGTGAAGGACACCCCTGCCTGGTGCCACGGGTGAGAGTGAAAAAACTGGATTGGATGTTATTGGTGGAGATACTAGCTTGTGGACATGTATAGAGGAGACGTATCCACGAAATGAACACATTTCCCAGCCCAAATTTCTTTAGTGCAGTGAATAAATAATCCCATTCAACCCTGTCGAATGCTTTTTCAGCGTCAACCGAGATCACTACTTCAGGTGTTACTGTGTTAGTTTTAGAGTAGATAATATTTAGGAGAGTATGGACATTAAAGAACAGCTGCCGCCCCTTAACAAATCCAGTTTGCTCAGGTGAAACAATAGTTGGAACAATATTTTCTAGGCGATGGGCCAAAGCTTTCGCAAGGATCTTAGCATCCACATTTATTAATGAAAGAGGTCTGTAGGAGCTGCAGAGAACCGGATCCTTATCTTTTTTTAAGTGGAGACTTATGGAGGCTTGTCTTAAAGTGGGAGGAAGAGTGCCATATTGTAGTAATTCCTTATATACAGCATGCAGTAATGGGGACAGTTTATCCTGAAATCTTTTAAAAACTCAACTGGGAATCCGTCAGGGCCAGGAGCTTTGTTATTTTGCATGTTTCTCATAGCAAGAATAATTTCTTCTACTGTTAATGGTGAGTCAAGTTCTTTAGCAGAATTTGGGTTTATCACTGGGAAATTGAGGCTATCTAGGAACGAGTTCATTTCAGTAGTATCGGGTGGAAATTCGGACTTATATAAAGAGGAGTAGAATGAGTGAAAAACAGAATTGATGGTGGTAGGATCTCTATGCAATATACCTGATGAATCTTTTACCTGGGGGATCATACGTGAGGCTGCCTGGCGGCGTAGCTGATGAGCTAGAAGCCGACTTGCCTTATCACCATGTTCATAGTATGTGGCGCGTGATCGTAAGAGAAGTCGCTCTGCATCATTATTGGTGATAAAATCAAATTCAGTCTGTAGCTCAACACGTTGTTTAAGTAAACTGGGAGAGGGGCAGGTAGCAAGTTGTTGGTCTAATTTAGTGATATTAACAGAGAGTTCTTGCAATTTGGCTTTACGGGACTTGTTCAAATGGGCAGAGTACGAAATTATTCGTCCCCGCAGGTATGCTTTTAACGATTCCCAGAGCAGTGAGCATGAGACTGGGTCTGTGTCATTTTTATTAATAGCAATAAAATCATCAATTTTAGCTGCAATGAATTTGTTAAGCACATCATCTGAAAGAAGTAATGTGTTGAACCTCCAAGGTGTTGGGTACCGGGGTTGCGAGGAAAACTGAATGTCTAAAGAAAGAGGGGCATGGTCAGAAATAACAATAGGAGGGTAATTAACAGTAAGTACTTTAGGAATTAGTTTAGAATCAATAAAATAGTAATCAATCCGAGAGAAAGACTGATGCATCTGTGAAAAGAAGGAATATTCCTTGGTGTGAGGGTTGTAAAATCTCCAAGGATCAATGCAACCATTTTTGGACATAAAATCAGAAAGAGACCTCGACATTAATGATGGGGTCAGAGTTCACGGGTTAGAGCGATCTAAATTGGGATCGATTACACAATTCATGTCCCCATACTGTTCTCACGGAAATTTGCTTTCACTATAGATAAATGTAGCAAAGATCAAACTGGAAGGATATCTTATATTTGCACCACCATAAGGAATAGGAAAATAGCTTTTGTATCAGTGTATGCACCAGCCATATTTGATGAAACTTTTTTCCCAAGGTTAACTAATGAACTGCTCTCACTTAATGAATACTCTCTGATTGTTGGAGGAGACATGAATGCAGTGCTTGACTTGAAGCAAGACAGATCAGGGGTTAATTACACAAAAGCCCAGCAACAGGGGTCAGACATGTTCAAAACAGCAGTGGAGTCTCTCCATCTTACAGATGTGTGGAGACTCCACTACCCGACCAGTAAAGACTACACTTTCTTCTCCACCCGTCACCTAACTCACTCCCGCATTGATTACATGTTATGCTCTAGTGAGCTTGGACCAATGTTTCCATCAATAGCAATGGAATCAGCTATTCTGTCTGATCATAGTCCGCTGATAACCACATTCTGATGTGATGCATTGGGGGAAAAGTCTAGAAGATGGCAATTCAACTCTTCCCTCCTCCAGAATTCAGAATTTGACACAGAATTTAGAACTAAAATTACCGAATTTATATCAATCAATACAGATTCAACCTCTGACCATGCATATGTATGGCAAGCGACAAAGGGATTTATTAGGGACTTTACATCCTCCTTTTCAGTTAACCTGAAGAGGAAAAGGCAGGAAAGGATCACTAAACTAGAGGAACAGTGTCAATCTTTAGAGCAGTCTCTTAAGAATAGTTTTTCTAAACCTATACATGATCTTCTTGTGACAGGTCGAGCAGAATTGAATGATTTACTGAGAAGGAGAGCTGAATTCATAATGCATAGAGTGAGACAAAACTATTATTCTAATGGTCGCAAACCAAGTAAACTGCTTGCTTTTAAACTAAAACAAAGTGAGTCTAGAGCTACAATTAACAGTATTTGTACAGAACATGGCATCTCCGCAAACCCCCAGGATATCAACAACACCTTTAAATCTTTTTACTCAATATTGTATAGGTCCTCTTCCAACTCCAACACAGCACAATCCCAGGAATTTTTTAAAAATTTGGATCTTCCTTGTCTAGCTCCAGAAGAGGCAGAAGAATTAGGCCAACCAATTTCGCTAGAGGAACTTAAAGCAGCATTAAAGGGAGTTAAAAAGGGCAAAACACCAGGGTTAGATGGAATCCCATCAGAACTATTATTGCAATACTTTGATGTACTTGGACCAACAATTTTACAATCTTTGACCTCAGCAATAGAAAAGGGCACTTTTCTCAGACGGACAAACACTGCGCTAATATCTGTCATACCTAAGAAAGGCAAGGATCCAACCGAGTGTGCCAACTACAGACCGATAAGTCTATTGGGGACTGATATAAAGCTTTTTTCCAAAGTCTTTGCACTACGCCTAGAGCGCTTTATTGGGAAGTTAGTTCACCCTGACCAAACTGGTTTTATACCCACACGCCATGCGGCAGATAATATACGTAGATTGCTGCATGTAATAGAAGAGGCCAGAAACCTTCCAACACCATCAGCAGTTTTATCCCTTGATGCGGAAAAAGCGTTAGAGTGGAATTATTTGTGGCATAACACCAACAATATTTTTACAAAGGACTTTACCTCATGCCTTGACAGCTTTGGACTACAGCAACATATTGACTTTCCAACACACTCCAAAGGACACATTCTTGACCTAATCTGCTGCTCTGGTGTAACCCCCCTAAACTGTTGTGCCGCAGATTTGCCCATCTCAGATCACAAGCTAATATCCTTTGATGTCATGCTAAGATTATCCAGGACAAACATGCCTCGCTCTATGTCTTTTCGAAACATCAAAGATATTGACTTGTCAGCCCTCTCTAATGGAATTGAGGATTTTCCCAGTAGAGACAATTTATCTACCACAGATGAACTGGTATCCCACTACAATCTCGGACTTCAGCGTCTGCTAAATACTCTTGCGCCTCTGAAAACAAGGTCTGTCTCCTTTGCCCACTCTGCTCCTTGGTTTACACCAGCGCTACGCCAGCTCAAAACCAAAGGCCGTCGCCTGGAACGCCTTCATGGCAAAACCGGTCTAGCAGTTCACAAAGAAATGTATCACAATCACATACTCCAATACAAGGATGCTATTTCTCTAGCCAAAACCACATACTACTCAACCTTAATCAGGACAGCGGATGGGAACACTAGAGCCCTGTTCTCTACTATCAACAATCGTGCAACATCATAGCACTGAGACAGCCCTCGTGAAAATCACAAATGACCTCTTGATGGCATCTGACTCTGGCTTACTCTCCATCCTGGTTCTCCTTGACCTCAGCGCAGCCTTCGACACTGTCTCTCATGACATCCTCCTTGGCAGACTGGCCTCCATTGGAATCACTGACATCCCTCTGGCCGGGCTGAAATCGTATCTCACTGGTCGCACACAATTTGTCCAACTCAAGAACCTAAGATCTTCCTCCTCTCCAGTCTCCAGCGGTGTTCCCCAGGGCTCTGTCCTTGGCCCCCTCCTGTTCACTATTTACCTTCTGCCCCTTGGACACATTCTCAGGAAATTCCATATTCAATTCCACTGCTATGCTGACGATACACAGCTTTATATCTCCACCAAGCCTACTTCCACTCTACCACCCACAGCTCTATCTAACTGCCTACTGGAAATTAAATCATGGTTCTCAATCAACTTCCTTAAACTGAACAGTGACAAAACTGAGGTCCTCCTCGTTGGCACCAGATCCACCCTGGCAAAGCACAACCCCTTCTCCATGTCCATTGACAATTCCACTGTCTCACCATCACCCCAGGTAAGGAGCCTGGGTGTCATCCTGGACGGCACCTTAACCTTTGAAGCCCACATCAATAATGTTACCCGGTCTGCATACTTCCATCTACGCAACATCAACCGCCTCCGTCCCTCACTCACACCAGCCAGTACTGCTATCCTCGTAAACACCCTGGTTACATCTCGTCTGGACTACTGCAATTCTCTCCTCCATGGTCTTCCTCGGAAATCACTCCATAAACTCCAACTGGTCCAGAACGCAGCTGCGCGTATCATCACCAGAACTCCCTTTGCTGAACACATTACCCCAGCCCTGCAGCAACTTCACTGGCTCCCTATCAAATTCCGCATCGATTTCAAGATCCTACTCCTCACTTTCAAGATCCTTCATAACCTGGCACCATCATATCTTGCTGAACTGATCCATATCCACAATCCCTCTCGCACCCTCCGATCCTCTTCGACCATTCAGCTCTTTACCCCATCTGCCAACTTAACCACCATGGGGTCAAGAGCTTTCAGCCGATCTGCCCCCAGCCTCTGGAACTCCCTCCCACCAGACATTCGCACTTCTGACACTGTCTCCACCTTTAAATCTCGCCTGAAAACACACCTATTCCGTGTGGCCTACTCTGTATCAGCCTAATCATATAATCACACTCCTGCCTATTCTCCATTCCACTCTATTGCACTATTCTCACCCTGGAAGCTCAACCCTGCCTAACCCGGCCCGGTTGACTTTCTATATGGTGAAGACTGCAGAGCCTGAACCCTGCGCACCCTCTTTTCCATTCTTTACCCCACTCTACTGCACAATTCTCACCCCAGAAGCTCAGCCCTGCCTAAACCGGCCCGGTTGACTTCCTGTATGGCGAGGACGGCAGAGTCTGAACCCTGCACACACTCTTTCTCATTCTCTATTGCACTATTCCCACCCCGGAAGCTCAGCCCTGCCTAACCCGGCCCGGTCGACTTCCTGTATAGTGAGGACTACGGAATCTGAATCCTGCATACACCCTTCCCTATTCCTATCTATTGCACTACTCTCACCCTGGAAGCACAGCCCTGCCTAAACCGGCCCGGTTGACTTCCTATATGATGAGGACTACAGAGTCTGAACTCTGTGCCGAGACGGCACTGTGTAACTGCATCCTCTTACTGATTTTATCTGCACTAAATTGTCCTGTACTTGTACTGTCTTTTGTTGTACTGTTGTTGTTATGTGCGGTGTCCTTGAGTGCTTTGAAAGACGCCTTCAAATAAAATGCATTATTATTATTATTATTATTAAATCTGCATTAGACTGACAGACATATATTTTAATATGCGGAGTAATACTTCACCGTAACTATGTTAATTAAAGTTTAATAATCGCTTTGAGTTTCGTCTAATATCTTAAACATTGATCCACAATAAAGACCATATTGATTGTGCTTAGTTTGACATTAGTTTAGTCAGCCTTTACTTTTCAGTACCACTACAGACCTGCTCATGACATTGCTGGTACATATCATTGAGGTGTAACATACTATCATTGGCTGTCAAGGAAAATTTAAACGAAATAAGAATTAACTTTTGTACACTTTTGTGCATTTTTTGATGTACTTGTGATTTTCATTAACTTACTTGTGTGTGCAGATGTTACAGCTGGCTTGCTTTTTCTTCCATTCCTCAGTTGTGCAGAAACCTGCAGAGAGTAACACTCCCCTGGACTCAGGTTGCTGAGAGTCACGTTGTTTGTGTCTGTTGTCATCTCTTGCACAATTTCTCCGACATGGCAACACATTGCAATGTAACTCTCCACGTCACCAGCAGGGGGGTCCCATCGCAGAGAGAGCGACTGACTGCTGACCTGATAGACTGCAACCTGCACAGGAGGGCTGGGCTCTGTGGGAATGATGGAACAGTTTCACTTAATATGGAAAATTCATGTTCTGCCAGTGTTTTCCTGCACTTTGAGGTTCAGTTTGACTGCCAAACACAAGAGGTATGGTAAAAGACAATGACACATAGAATCACTTCATGCACTTTGAAGAACATTTTACCACCTCTTTATTCTGAAGTGAACCTTCATAACATAAATTCAGAGCGTACCTCTTAGTAAAAAGTACATTTTCATATGTTGAGTACCAAGACCTATTCAGACAACACTTTTTTTTTTTAGTTCTGTTCGATTTTTCTTGTATTAATTTGTTTTTCAGATTTACCTGTGCAGACAGACAGCGAGGTTGCTTTGCTTCGATTTCCATTTCCTGCAATCCTTGTGATGCTGAAAGTATACTCAGTCCCAGGAATCAGTCCCTCAACCTCCACAGTGCTGGAGTCGTCTCTGATCAAAGTGTCTCTCTGTGTGTTACAGCAGTAGTCTAATTCCAGTGTATACTTAACAGAGACATCAGTGAGTGGTATACCAAAGGAAACAGTCTCCTGACCAACACTGAGAACTGTTATTTCTGGCGGAGGGACATCTGTCAAAAGAGAAGTGTTGTGACAATAAAACAAACAAGTTTATTTTTAAACTGCATTATCATTATTTCAGTCAGGACTCATAAATAACTACAAATAACTAATGTTACAGAAATCTGTTTATGTTTTGTTACGCGTTCCTAGATTTTTTTTCCATATATATATGTGTGTATATATATATATACATACATACATACATACATATATATATACATGTATATGTATGTATACATATATATACATACATACACACACACACACACATATATATATGTATATATATATATACATACATACATACATACATACATACACATATATATACACAATTAGTGCTGCACAATTAATCGAATCGCAATCGCGATGTCATGATGTGCAATTATGTAATCGCATAAAAGACTGCGATTTGCGATTTAATGTAAACAAATATGCATGTGTGTGCCTGTGAACAGGACTCTCTTTTAAGAAAAAAAAAATGAAAATCTTTATCTAACATTTTGAAAAATACAGACATTCAACATGTAGCCTACATGAAAATAGAGCCATATCAGTACGAACATTACAATGTACGGGACTATCTCCCGTGTGGTGTGGAGCAGGGTGACGCCACATCCACACTGTGTGCAGCTGCAGCTGCAGGTATAGTCACGTGACTACCCGGCTTTCAGCAGAGCCGAGCAGCCAACATGGAGTTGTATAAACCTGTCTGAATTATGAACCACTGTGCAGTGTTAGCATCTGAACCATTGTGCAGTGTTGGCATCTGATAAGTCTTGAAAGTACATTTCTGGATCAGATGCCCCCATCATGAGCCATGTTCTGTGCTGTAAGTCAGCACTGTAAAATACTTAAAAAGTGCCAGTGTAAACAAGCAGGTATTTTGCAGATATAATGTTAGACATTTTCACTCTAACACTGACCAATTATTAGCACTCACTTTAAAATACAATTGAGGCTGATAGAAAAGTTCCTAGTTTGGCAGAGATTTGGCCATAAAGAACAGGAAAAATTCAATTTTAACCTGATGATGGTGTTAAATGAAAAGTGATTTGAAGTTATCCTCTAGGGACCAGAATTTTTTTTGCAGCAAAATTCACAGCAATTCATCCTTTTGTTAAGGTATTTTAGTCCGGACCGAAGTGGAGCCAAGCTGCTATCAATACCTTTATTTTCAAACTTTTATTTATTTTTTGATATAAGTTATTTGGGGAGAAAATATAGTACCGTAAACTTCATGTTTTGTATTTTTTGTGTCATGTTTGTATGTTTTCAGTTGAGAAATATATAAACTATTGTAATTCTCTGTGTTGTATTTGATATTCAAGCAAGTAGACTCATGACACCATTCATTTATAATATCGTAATCGTAAATCGCAATATAGTCCACAATAATCACAATCGCACATTTTCATCAAATCGTGCAGCACTAATACACACACACACATATATGTATGTATATATATATATATATATATATATATATATATATATATATATATATATATATATATATACGCACACACACACGTACATTTATACATATATATATATACGTATATGTATATATATGCATATATATATATATATTAGGGCTGGGCGATATGGCCTAAAAATTCTCCGATTTTTTCACACCAAACTGGATTTACGATTTTAATCAATTTTTTTTCTCTTCTCAAGAACAAACTTCAAATTACAAAGAAATTATTAAAAGCATTGCTTTTATTTTAATGCTATGATTTACAACAAATTTGGCCTGCCATTGTAAAAAGTGCAGCTTCAAACCCACAAAAAAGTGCATCCTTTTGAAAAGACTTTGTCCCTTTTTGATAAAATGCTATTGTAAACATAAATTTAACATGTCAGATTGCTTGCTATTATAAAAACAGATAAGTTTCCATATTGGTATTGATAAAGTGTTATTTTTAACTTTCATTAAATCCTTTATTTGGCAAAAGGTGCCTTTGTTTACAAAAAAGTATTTTATACCCCTGAAGATATGTAATCTAAATTAAAAGTCTGCATGTATTGCATAGTAAACATGACATGTTGGTAGATTTTACTAATTTTTGGCCAGGAGGACGAGCCTGTCTGCTTCCTCTGGCTTGAGACATCATGCCCCGTCGTGGCTTCGTAACACAAGTCTGGGGTCGAACATTTTCTGCATGTGGATGAACCTCCGGTATTTCCACTGTAAATACGAGCAGCATATCTTTAACGATATGCAACGTGACTGCATTCGTAACAGCTGTCCACCGGGACCCTTTCTTCTCATACGGGACACAGTGATTAAATGATTCCGCTAATATCGGCTGTTTTATAGGGGATACGTGTGGGCTAGCGCGGTCTGTACATCTCGTAGTGAACGACAAGTGTCCCACTGCGATCCAGGCGTCTGTTTGAGAGGCTAAAATAAATGGTTCAGTAATCTGCCGTTAGTGTCAAGCCAGCCCACAACTTGAAACACTTGGTCAAGCCAGCCCGCACGTTGTTTTGTGGTGCGCGCATGTACCGCACATTACGATAATGGCGAGCAAAGACTCGTTTCAAATTAAAAGCAGCCTTCCACAACGATCTCAGGGCGTAACAAGTACTCACGTCAATCTGATTTGGGATTTCAAAATAAAAGCCTGTTACAGGTTCATATTTCCTTTACATTAAGGTTAATGAAAAAAAAAAAACGACTACCTGTTATTACTCGACCAACTTCAGACTTATAGTACTCGACCCCAGGATGACACCAAGAAAAAAATCAGGCCAATCTGATGTGGCATTTCAGAATAAAGGCCCTTTGAGGTTTTAAATTTGACTGTACTCCATGTACAGTAGATATATGTGTTCATTTAAAAAAAAAACGACCTGTTATTACTGGACCATTCCACTTCAGACTGATAGTACTCGACCCCAGGATGACACCCAGAAAACTTGAGGCCAATCTGATGTGGCATTTCAGAATAAAAGCCCTCTGAACTTTCATATCTCACTGCATTATATGTGTATTATGATTCATATTTCTTAAAACCTACATGTTATTACTCGACCATTCCACTTCAGACTGATAGTACTGGACCCCAGGATGACACCCAGAAAACATTAGGCCAATCTGATGTGGCATTTCAGAATAAAAGCCCTCTGAACGTTCATACTTCACTGCATTATATGTACATTAGGATTCATATTTCTTAAAAACTACTTGTTATTACTCGACCGTTCCACATCAGACTGATACTATCAGGAATAGAACATGAAAGAAAACTGTGAGCAAGACCATGCCAGGATTGTTCCAATAGCAATGTAAAAAACAAGTATGCCTAAACAAAAATATGTTATATAATGAACAACAAATAAACCAAAAAACAACTCAAAAATACACAAGAAATAATAACTACATACATGAATAAAAATAAAATACCTAAACAGTGTATCTAATTAAATTTTGTTATGTCGTATCTCTTGAAATGTGTGTGCTGAGGATTTAGCATTTGGCCTCCAAAAATCATGTTAAATGCTTTTTTTCCTGGGATCTTTTCAAGTGAATATTTTGTAATCCTGTGTTAAATGGTTTCTGAAACTCACTTGGTGTCCATGCGTGTCAACTTTGGACCACAATAACATTCATATGTTGCATGAATACATATGTTATTGACCACAGCAGCCAAATGTAGATTGCCATTTGTTTTTCTCCACTTTCACATCAAGTTTTAGACAGGGTGGCATTGAGAAATGTCAATTCACCAGATGTCCCCCATCTTCCTTGTAGTTACTTTTTGCAACCAACCACACTTCCCCCTCGCAGGTTGATTCTGACATCACTTTATTGTGTCACCTGACCTGAAGCATGTAAACTTAACTGGTTTATCAGGACTGGTGGTTTTCAAAGAACAGCATGGGTGAATTTGTACACTGTGACTTGAATCAATGCCATACCTGACGAATGACACAATTTTCAATCTTTGCAGATAGTTCTCAGTGATTTCATATTCCAATCAGTGCATAAAAAGATACAAACTCAAAGGACAGAAAATTCGATACACGAGTGTTTTGTTTATCATCCTGTTCCAATGCTGTAGTATGAATTCCAAACACTACTGCCTCTCGCTGTAATAAAAACATAAATATTGTCACGATCATTAGGATTAGACAAAAAACGAAATCTTTGTCAGATGATAGCCCAGACAAATACTTTTCCATTGTCACTCTTGGCTGCTCTGTGGAATGATTAATATCAATGTGTAATTGAAGGCACGACAGTTTGAATGTAAAAATATAAATTTCTTTTATTCTGAAATACCACATCAGATTGGCCTGAATTTTTCTGGGCTCCCCCGTCAAAACATTGTAAGCATGGCACGGCTCTACGGAAGCGCATTGCGTTCACTGGATAAAAAAAAAATTCGACACCTTATCTCGTAATTATGAGAAAAGATCTCATAACTACGAGAAAAGATCTCGTAATTATGAGATCATACTTTTACAGTAAATACTCCCGGTAATAAACTGAAGGTATCGCGAAGATATCCGGATTTCAAAGTAAAGGACGACATGGGAAAAAACAACAACAACAAAAAACGTTTTTTTTCCATAAGTAGTTCAATATTCATATAATGCTGAACTAAGTACTCCCTAGAATACTTGTGTAACTATAATGAAGTACTTCTACTGTGTAGTATTTAAGTAATCCTCTGTCAAAATCCTTATCCTCGTATGCTTCATGGGTCTGACTGTGAGACTGCAGTCTGACCCACACAGCCGCCACCAGCAGCTCTTTAGAGCGGCTTCAGCACGATTACCATAAATGTTATTAGATAGAAACAAAACGGTGCGGCTGATTTGACCAAGCAAACGCGAACCACGGCTGGCTTGACCACAATCAACGACGCACCTTTCCTCATCTCGTAATTACGAGATCAAGATCTCGTAATTACGAGATCTTTTCTCGTAATAACGAGATCCTGATCTCGTAATTACGAGATGAGGAAAGGTGCTCGTAATTACGAGATAAGGTGTCTATTTTTTTTTTATCCAGTGAATGCAATGCGCTTCCGTACGGCTCCGTCTTCGTCGGCGAAAAAAATGAGAAACTCGACATTAACCCCTCAGTACAGAGCCGAGCAGTTCCCGTACGACTTTTATGTGTCAGGTGAACTGTTGTTTTGCAAAGAAGCAAACCTGAGAAATCATAATTAAAGGTGTAATGCGTGAGAGTTAGCCACCTGTCCGATTCATATTATCGGCATATAATACCAGAGTGACTGCTAACAGTAGCTGCTGTTAGCTAGTTAGCCCCGTTAGCCACAGCCCTCTTAGCTGAGTCTGCCTGGGCTGGGAGCTCAAGGGACAGGGGGAGGGCTGTTGTTTTCACTGCTGGCTGGTTAGTATGCTAAGTTGACATAACGTTACGAGTAATTTCTCATTTTGTTGGTCATCTTTGCTAAAAAAAAATTTAATATTTACAACTTAAATTTTCAGAACAATTTTGGTATGCAAACATTTCCTGGGTCTGCCTGACAGCTGACCATGTTTTTATTCAATGAAACCCAAATGAAACCCATAAAAAACACAAAATATTCTACTGTATGAAGACATGATGTAGTCAAAATGTTTTTGATGCACTTTACTGTACTGTACGGTACAGTAAAGTGCATCTAAAAAATCAAAATTATAATGGAAAAAACTAAATTCCCAAAAATTAAAACGGAAAAAACGGAAATTGGGAAAAAATAAAACGGAGAGAAGAGGAAGGAGGCAGGGGATGAGATTGAGAATATCAACAACAATGCGTGCAAAACGAAAAAAAAGAAAGTTCAATGCCAAATGGCTGACGGGTCGTGAATGGCTTGTGTTTGACCCTGAAAATGTCATCATGTTTTTCACTGGAAAAAATTTGGCTAGTGGAAATTCTGATTGGCTGGTAACTTTAGAAAGTTACCAGCCGAATTGGCTGACATATAATGCAGTGAAATATGAAAGTTCTGAGGGCTTTTATTCTGAAATGCCACATCAGATTGGCCTAATGTTTCATTGGGTGTCATCCTGGGGTCGAGTACTATCAGTCTGATGTGGAATGGTCGAGTAATAACACGTAGTTTTTTTTTTTTAAATGAACATATGTATCTACTGTACATGGAGTACAGTCAAATTTAAAACCTCAAAGGGCCTTTATTCTGAAATGCCACATCAGATTGGCCTGATTTTTGTGGGTGTCATCCTGGGGTCGATTACTTTAAGTCTGAAGTGGAACGGTCGAGTAATAACAGGTAGTTTTTGTTTTTTTGTTTGTTTGTTTGTTTTTTTCATTAAGCTCAGAGTAAAGGAAATATTAATGTAACGGGCTTTTATTTTGAAATGTCAAATCAGCTTGACGTGAGTACTTGTTGCCCTGAGATCGTTGTGGAAGGCTGCTTTTAATTTGAAACGAGTCTTTGCTCGCCATTATCGTAATGTGCGTTATATGCGTGCACCACAAAACAACGTGTAGGCTGGCTTGACCAAGTGTCTCTAGATGTAGGCTGGCTTGACCGCAGTCTACTACCGAGACAGTGCCTTTTTATGAATGAACTCTTTGCTCGCTGCATGTTGTGTTTTTTTTCTCTGTGGAAAGTCAATGCGGGGAGGAGGGCGGAGCCGACTGTGAACTACGGGAGCCCACGATGAGCAGCAGCTGAGCTAGTTAAATAAAAAAATCGATTTTCATTTTTAAAAATGTCCTTAACCAAAAACTCGAATTAATCGATTTTGCCGATTTTTCGCCCAGCCCTAATAAAAAAAAGTATATATATATATATATATATATATATGTATATATATACATGTATATATATGTATGTATATATATATGTATATATATATATATATATATATACATATATATATATATATACATATATATATATATATATATATATATATATATGCAGATTTATTTTTTCTCCTTTGTTTTTGACCTCTGACAGTTGAATATTAGATAAGATACAATATATTATCTCCAATTATTCAGGGCCACTATTGGCCAATATATCAGAATATCAGATTTTTTAAATCACCAAATATTTGTATCAGTATCAGCCTTAAAAATCCTTTATCGGTCGGGCTCTAGTTTGACATTAGTTATGAAATAGAGACTGACAGATCCATCAATCAAAGGGGTCTTAATATTACTTTGATTTAACTTTTAGAGTTCTATTTCGATGAGATTTTATTTGATTTCATCTAATCCTCTTGTTGCCCCTACTTGTCTGAATTTACTTTGAAAAATAATTCTTCATTTTTTAATGCACTTGTGATTTTCTTTGACTTACTTGTGTGTGCAGATGTTACAGCTGGCTCACTTTTTTTTCCATTCCTCAGTTGTGCAGAAACCTGCAGAGAGTAACACTCCCCTGGACTCAGGTTGCTGAGAGTCACGTTGTTTGTGTCCGTTGTCATCTCTTGCACAATTTCTCCATCACGGCAACACGTTACAATGTAACTCTCCACGTCACCAGCAGGGGGGTCCCATCGCAGAGAGAGTGACTGACTGCTGACCTGATAGACTGCAATGTGCACAGGAGGGCTGGGCTCTGTGGGAATAATGGAATAGTTTCACTTAGAACGGAAAATTAATGTTCTGTCAGTGTTTTCCTGCACTTTGAGGTGCAGTTTGACTGCCAAACACAAGAGGTATGGTAAAAGACAATGACACATAGAATCACTTCATGCACTTTGAAGAACATTTTACCACCTCTTTATTCTGAAATGAACCTTCATAACATAAATTCAGAGCTTACCTCTTAGTAAAAAGTACATTTTCATATGTTGAGTACAAAGACCATTCAGACAACACTTTTTAGTTTTGTTTGATTTTTCTTGTATTAATTTGTTTTTCAGATTTACCTGTGAAGACAGACAGAGAGGTTGCTTTGCTTCGAATTCCATTTTCTGCAATCCTTATGATGCTGAAAGTATACTCAGTCCCAGGAATCAGTCCCTCAACCTCCACAGTGCTGGACTCGTCTCTGATCAAACTGCCTCTCTGTGTGTCACAGGAGTATTTTAACACCAGTGTATACTTAACAGAGTCATCAGTGAGTGGTATACCAAAGGAAACAGTCTTCTGACCAACACTGAGAACTGTTATTTCTGGTGGAGTGACATCTGTCAAAAGAGAAGAGAAATGAATCTCAGTATATTTCCACACTACAGCTTGTATTTAGTCATTTAATTGGATCAGTTATTGACACACTTACAATGAGTCTGTGGTGTTGGTGAAGCGTCTGTTCCTTCCTCACAGCATGGCTCAGAGAAGGAATCGGATGCATCAAGGAAGTCCTTATTAAATGAGAAATAACGGAAGTATTATAAAGGCCATATCAGCATCATAACCCATTCACAATAGCTGGAAAATAACACATATTTAGCTCATAATTTTATTATTTAAGAGAAGTTGTAAAAACTGTTTACATCGTCATCAGAGCTCTCCATTGTGGTGACACACAGGCACCTCACACGTGGTCCAGATTATTCAAACTTCCTCTTCCTGAAATTAACAACAAAGAACCTTTAAAGTACCCAAAAATCACACAATTAGTTGCACTCTGCAGCCTGCCCGACCGCCATGTTGACCAAAAAAATAATAATCACTTTAATCATCCCACTATGGGAGATTCAAGGGCATACAAAATATGCTGGGTCGTATTTCTGTTTTAGTGTATGGAAAGCTTACATTTGATAAATAAATTACAGCTGTAATAAAGTAAAGCCTACCTTTGTAGGAGAGATTCATCCATTGAAGGAATCCTGGAGTTTCTTCTTCTTCTATGCAGTATACTTTTAGAGGTATTTGTCCTGACGATAAAGCTCTGCCCTGCAATACAAGAGCCTGTTGAAGGCGTCTCCTTTTATTCTGCAGAGTTACTTTCTGTTTTGTTTTACCAGAAGTGCATCATGTGATTTCCAATAAAACTGTAACCTTTGCATGGTACCATCCCCCCCCATCACTTTGCTAAAAGGAGGGTCATGAAACAGCCAATGGGGGGCACGTATTTGAGTGGTTTGCAGTTTTTTTAAACAATCTGAAGGTCTGTTTACTTGCTATTTCATGAGAGTGAATGGATTTGTCTCATAATTGTGTGATGCTTTTCATAGATGTATTATGTGAAAATATTGAGATAGGGGGAAGTTTTTCAGACAAGCCCTCCACATCCCAATAGTTTTGTGCATGTTCCCTTTGCCTGACCTGGCAGGATTCCACGAAGTGTTATTACTGTTAAATGGAACAACATTTTGCATGTGACATACTATACGAACACAAATCGCTTTTCCTAGAGAACTGGTTCACCCATGGCCCAAATCTGGCACATTATTATCATACTCCTACCCAGGGGCGCCGCCAGGGATTTTGGGCACCATGAAAAAAAATCTAGTTGGGCCCTTGTATAGGTTGCCCATATCTCAAAGGGCCCCCTGTCAGTGCCGGGCCCTTGGAATCGTCCTAACCTTTCCCCCCCTGGTGGCGCCCCTGCTCCTACCCCTTACCTCTGGAGCCTGTACAGACAGAAGTTGGTAGAATCTGCCTCTCAGCAAAAAACAACAACCGTACTGTACGTGTATTATTTCAAAAAGAAAACGTCAGTACTCCCAATGTCGTGTCATACTGGAATAATATATTCACAAACCTGATCTGGAAAAACATATGGTCCCTCCCCTACAAATATATATATTTTTTTATTATAACAAAATCAAATAAGTATCCCTCAAACTCATCCATCGTATCTATCCCTCCAATCTATTTATGCAAAGATATAAAAAAGACATCAGCGAACTCTGCTCCTTCTGTAAACAGGCTCCAGAAGATCTTCACCATCTCTTTTGGTCATGTCCTTACCTGCAGATTTTTTGGAAAAATGTAATTCATTTGGACTATCAAAATGTATTGTTTGGTTTCTTTTCAGTCCCGTCGCCCCAATTAGACCAGTATTATATAATTAATTTGATGTTATTTTTAGCCAAAGCTCATATCCATAACCACAAATTCAATAATCAAATAGTTTGTACTTACCGTCTCAAAAAGGAAATCAAACAATACATCAACATATTAGTCAGTCTGAAAATAAGAAAGCCATGAAGACTCTTTTATTAGAGTATTATTAGAGTATTATTTTCTTTGTTTTCATGTTATTGAAATGACTTTGAGTTTGCCTAACCTGAAATGTATTTATTTTTGTCGTCTCCTGCACTCTATGATGTTATGTAACCTCAATTTGCTGACATCACTCTATTTTCATCTGTAACACCCTCACTCCATATGTTTATATCTTGTCTGTCAACCACAATAAAAAAAATTTAAAAATTAAAATTATTATTTTATTTTTTTTTAAAAAGGGCCTCTGCCTCCTGTCTACTCAAATATCACATACTTTCAGGTAACAGCCATGTGGCCACACCTATGGGATAGTCAACATGAATAAACCTATACAATCCTTCATGTAACGCAACAACCCTAAAAGATGTCGTCAATAAATTGCTCAGTTCTGTCAACCTACTTGTGGTGATGATGGAGAAGTGGTTAACTGCTGTGTCCAGTGTTATCTGTACTATCAAATGTATTTCATTCATTGTGAATAATGTTGGTATAAGAAAATGCATCATCTTATGTGTCTATAGTTATGCATATCGGTTAAATGTAGTCAGCAAATTCCCCTCAGCTGTGATATAACCATGCACCTAAGCACAGTTGTCATCATAATAATTAATAGCCTAACTGTTGTAATTGTATTGTACTGTTAATGGGCAAGCCTTACTATAATGCACCAGATAGACAAAGTTTAAATGTATTTAATGGTGACATTACAAGGAAAACGGATCATGAACATTTACAGTAAGACAACATTTATATATATAAATATATATATATATATATATATATATATATGTATATATATATATATATACATAAATATATATATATATATAAATATATACATATATATATAAATATATACATATATATACATATATACATATATGCATATACATATATACATATATACATATATATACATATACATATATATATACATATATATATGTATATATATATATGTATATATATATATATATAAATATATACGTATATATATATATGTATGTATGTACATATATATATATATATATATATATATATATATGTATATATATATATATGTATATACATATATATATGTATATATATTTTAGGGCTGTCAACAATTAATTTTTTTAATCACGATTAATCTCATTTTGTCCATAGTTAACTCGCGATTAAGCGCAAATTAATCGCAATTTTTTGGCACATTTTTTTTCTGTTCTAAATATATCTTAATGTAGTTTTTTCATGTTCTTAATACTTTTAAGAAACTTCTCTTCTCCCAGAAGTTCACTTATGTACCTATAATACAAGTGAAAAAATACTTCAGTTAGGAACCTGATTCTGTCTGTCTGTCTGTCTCTCTCTCTCTCTCTCACACACACACACACACACACACACACACACACACACACACACACACACACACACACACACACAGCTTGCCGCTACAACAAGAAGCGAACAGCGAAGACACCTACAGAGACCTCTGAGGTGGCAAATTGGCGGACCAGGACAGACCCCCAATTTACCGGCTTCTGTCTAAATCCGCGGACCGAGCCGCAAAAAGGATGGTCAAATTGGCGGCTTGCTGCCCAGTATATAAGCAGCTATTAACTATGCAAACAAGGGCAGCCATGCACTGCAGGCACAATGTCAAACAGAAGTGCACAAAAAGAAGGTGCAGGTCATAACATCCACACACAGTGTAGCCAGCACCTTCCTTCCAAACAGAGAGACAGCAACTTTTTCAAAACCCATATTCATCTTGTCAAAACACACTCTTGAAGGGCTTGCTTTTTTCATTCTGCAGCAGACTGTGCTATTAAAGTTGTCACCTTTTTTACTCTGAGGAGTTTGCAGGTCTGATTGTGTTTATTTTTTTGTATACCTTGAACTTATCTTATAGTCACTGAGAGTTGAGACTTACTTCTGGAAGAAAGCTTTTATTTAGGCAATTTTATTTATGCAAGTTATTTCTTGTACAGTAAGTAAGTTTTTATTTGTTTTGCATGAATAAATGTTACCTTTTGTCTTAAGTTTGCCTTTGTGTGGATCGGTTGAATTGAGAATCGATTTTGAATCGAATCGTGACCCTAAGAATCGGAATCGAATTGAATCGTCAGACACCCAAAGATTCTCATCCCTAATATATATATATATATATATATATATATATATATATATATATATATATATATATATATATATATATATATATATATATATAACTAATCAGATACATAGACACAGGTCTTGATCCCTGGTCGTCTGCATGCAACATGGCAGCAGTTCCACTGCTCTATTCCCTCGGCCCACAAGTTTTGATGGACTACTATTATGAACATCTCAGATTGAATAATTTCCGAAGGGGACTAATATGAGAAAAAGGCCAGCAAAGTTGCTGACTTTCCTCAAACATCAGCCAAGTCACGTCACATCTACGGGAAGAGAGAGTGTCCGACTTCATAGCAGCGTTTGTAGCCCCGCCCCTGCAGTCGCCAGCAGATCTCGCTGCTGCAGGCAGTCAGGAGTTCAACTCGAACGCGCCTAGTGGCTGCAACCGGCGACCGCCAGGTAGCGATCTCAATAGGCGAGTTCAAGATCACGCAGCGCTGCGCAGCGCTGCCTAAATCGTGATGCATGCTGGTTAAAATGTGTCCATGATGACCTGGATGGGAGTGGTTTCTGCTCCGCATCCGATGTCACTTGACCTTAAGTTATCGCGGGAGCGAGGCGGCTGCAAAGCAGTAGCGCAATTGTTCTCCAGGTACTGCGCGACCCTAGACCCACCTTCATGACGTCAGGACTTTGCCCTGATTGGCTCTCATCTACGCTGACGTATATGACGTGTGTTTCGATGGATTTCCATTTCCATAAGCGCCTCTTTTCTACTCAAGTATCACATACTTTCAGATAAGTAGCAGCCGTGTGGCCGCAGCTATGGGACAGTCAACATGAATAAACCTATAAAATCCTTCATGTAACGCAACAACCCTGAAAGATGTGGTCAATAAACTGCTCAGTTCTGTCAGCTGAGGGTGATGATGGAGAAATGGTTCACTGCTGTGTCCAGTGTTATCTGTACTATCCACTCTTATTAATTAACCCTTTCTGTTCCCGTCACATTAACAATACAAAGAATTATCCTGAGCTATTCTTTGTGTGATGAGGTGGCGCAGCGGGACAACAAGGCATCTGACTCAGTCATTTGTTCTGATTATTGTGTTTCATTCATTCAGGGAAATGTATTTCATTCATTGTGAATAATGTTGCTATAAGAAAATGCATCATCTTATGTGTCTATAGTTATGCTTATTTGTTAAATGTAGTCATCAAATTCCCCTCAGCTGTGATAATCATGCACCAAAGCACAGTTGTCTTCATAATAATTAATAGTAATTGTATTGTATTGTTATTGGGCAAGACTTACTATAATGTACCAGATAGACAAAGTTCTAATGTATTTAATGGGGACATTACAAGGAAAACAGAACATGAGCATTTACAGTAAGACAACATTTAGGCTATTCATCTACTCTGATAAACCAGTTGGACCATTAATGTGCCACTGTGTGACCGTTTGAAGTGAAGCAATTACAAAATATCCAAATTTGAAGTTGTTATTGTGACAAAGCTGTCACATTCTGTTGTCTCTAAATATGAAAAATATGAACTGTCCGTATATACAGTATATATATATATATATATATATATATACTCTCTGCAAAAGACGAGCTAGACACGGGTCTTGATACACAGCAGCAGTTCACTGCTCTATTCCCTCAGTTTACATGTTTTGATGGACTACTATTTTGAACATCTCTGATTGAATAATTTCCGAAGGGGACTAATATGAGAAAAGGCCAGCACAGTTCCCATAGCATCAGGTAAGAAAACTGATCGCCGTCGTTGTTGATTTTCCTCAAACATCAGTGGAATTTCAATTTCCTCGACTTCTTCCCAGATGAAGAAGGCAAACACCGCAAGCTCAGCCGAGTCACGTCACGTCTACGGGAAGAGAGAGTGTCCGACTTCATAGCAGCGTTTGTAGCCCCGCCCCTGCTGTCGTCCGCAGATCTCGCTGATGCAGTCAGTCAGCAGGAGTTCAACTTGAACGCGCCTAATGAAAGCACTAAGCCATGAAGCGATTTATCCGACCCAACCCCCCGACAGCAAGTAACGTCAAGCTTGCAAATATTACAGCGGCTGAAAGAGCCAAACAGTATAAAGAAAAAAAGTGTTTGCACTTTTTATGTTGCAAATAAATCTGCCCAACAGGGACAAAGAAAATGTTGATGTTGATAATTTTGAAACCAGTAACAGTGTTCTGGTATTGCAATTAATTTCATACGATAATATTTAATTCATTATTACATTTTTAAAAAAGGATGTTTTTTTAATGTTTGCGGAATTTTAACTTTCAAGCCGCAGAATCAAAATTGCTCTCTTCGGAATTGAAACTTTTTTTTCTCTGCAGATTCCTGGGGGGACTAGTTAGTAGCCACATCTGTCCCGAATGGCCACTAAAAAAGTGCTGTACACATGACATTCTTAAAAAATAGCTTACGGGTAAACGGTAATGTAATCGTCATTATATAACACACAGGGTTGAATAACGAAATGGAAGGTCGTGGAAGCTCAACTGCTCCATGCTACATTACAGAAAGTATAGACCAGGTTATTTGTGTGTCTGTGTATATATATATTTTTTTTTTGGGGGGGGGGGTTAAATATTAAAAGTTACACAACCGGGAATTACTGTGTGCATTAATTTTGATTTGGGTGTGTCGAGTCGTTACTGACAGTATTTTCCCCTGATAACGTCACTACTTCCGGGTCACACAAAATAAACAGCTAGCTTGGCTAAAACGAATGCAGCTGGTAGCCCAAACATCAGCGATGAGATAAAAAAAAAAAAAAAAAAAGGAACTGTAACTCGAAATTATCTTCTGAGGGTAAGTGTGTACATCATATGGATTAACTACCCAAAGCATTCACGCTTCGCCGTCAACATGGCTTTTTAGCTTAGCTTCTCCCACTGCCTTTAGGCTCAGAAGCTTTAGCTAGTTAGCTCATTCATTTTTGACTACACACAGTTGAGAGCTGTGGGCAGACTTGTTAGAGTCAAAGGTCCAGGCCCACTGTGCATTTATGTTGCATTTAAACATTGGTTTTGCCCCGGGCAAACAGTCAAAAACTCCTAATATTTGACTAGTCTGTCTCTACAGCGGTTTTCTTACCAACAGTAGCATCGATACTCACCTCTTCTGCTGTATAAAAAGCAATAGTGTCCCCTTTTCGTGGTATGTTGCTGCCACTAGCTGCTGATGTTCTCAATGCCACCTGAGTGATGCACATAATACGTCCATGCCACTGGCAGTATCGTAATATGGTGTTCAGTTTAATATCGTTACGTTTCTGTGGTGCCCCTTTCAGTATAGGACTGAAACAACTATTTTAATCATCAATACAAAACTGTTGGGGTTGTTTTGTTTTTTATTCATAGTTTCAACTTTAAAATGATTAAATATCCTGATCCCATTTTCCTAAAGCCCTAGGTGATGACACCTTATTTTGTGAAGTTGTCCATCCAAAACCCAAAGATATTCGGTTTACAATGATACAGAGAACAGAGTCTAATCATCCCATCACAGACCCTGGAATTAGACAGTGTTTAGCACATTTACATGTGTGTTTTAGTTAGACTAAGTGTAGTAGTCAATTTGCTGATGATCAGTGGACTTACTGAAGGATCTAGAATGCAGAGCTGAAACTATTAGGAATTTGATAGAAGATGAATTAACAACTGTATATGATAAGTGATGAATCAGTTTAAAGGATCATCGTATTGACCCATAAAGTTTTTTAGGATATTGAACTGGGTATCTTGGATTTGGACTGTTGGTTGGATTTTGATGATGGGAAATCACAGGGGCATTTAAAATGTAATCAGCATATTGAGGTATTAAAAAAATGAAGTTGATTATATAAATTGCAGATAGGATGTCTATATGTCTTTTAAAAGGTATCATGACCACATTTAACCAGCTTCTGTCTACCAACTTTATTTTCTCAGCTTCCTCTTTTGACTCTAGCTGCTAAGCACATATATCCACTGAGAAACATGACAGAGCCGCGCAACCCAGGAATGTCCTCCATCCCTCAGACGGCTCCGGTGCACACTGACTCAACATCTCCGGCTGTAGAGATGGACCCGGTGGAGTACACCCTCAGGAAGCGCCTCCCCCGGAAACTCCCAAAGAGAAGGAACGACGTCTACGTCAACATGAAGACTGATTTCCGGGCTCAGCTGGCACGCTGCCAGAAGCTTCTGGAAAGTGGGGGTCACAGGGAGATCTGTGTCCATGGCCTCGGCCTGGCCATCAACAGGGCTATCAACATCGCCCTTCAGCTGCAGGCCAGCAGCCAGGGGGTGCTGCAGCTGGCAGCCAACACCTCCACTGTGGAGCTTGTGGACGATCTGGAGCCTGAAGATCCCGATGAAGCCGGGGAGCCTATGACGCGTACGCGCAACAACTCAGCCATTCATATTAAGGTTTTCTACCCTGACCCCCAGTGACCAGAAAAGAGGTGCGTTCATTTGGAGTTCTCTGTTAGTCTCCAACTCCTATTTGTTCCCCCATAAACCAGTAGACAGATATGTGGGACTGTGGGTGTGAAGGTCTATGGTTGCAGCACTAGAGGACTGCAAAATGGAGCAGATAACACACAGTGTGGTGGCTGTATGTGTATCATTGAACTGTGTGGAATTGCTCCAATCTGAACCTTAGTTGACTGATTATATTATGCTTTTTTGTAATGTGTTTCATTTGCAAATTGTAACTGTTGTTATTTTTCACCTTTCATGTCTTGAAGCAACAGTGGTGTGTCAAGCAAACCTCAAAGTAATTGAATAATTGTAGACATGGTCATGCCAAATCTAAATGTAACAGGTGTCTTTAATTTTAAGGCCATAATGTTCTGTGCAAATGTTTACAGTTTCATGTCCGTATGTTTTTAAAAAAGATAGAAATAATCTGAAAAACTGAGGTATCCTAAATTTATATTTCATGGCGATGTTGTTGTGGCAAATGTCCACTAGATGTCAGTAGTGTATTTAATTTTGGTTTCAAATCCTTGAACTGCCAGTGGTGTGTATGTTCAAAATGAATATGTAATGGACAGCCATCAGAAGGACGATGTATTTGATTTGACAAAAAATAAAATCTGCAGGAATGTATCTTTAACTATCACCAATGCATCGAGGTCAGGAACGTTTGATCAGGATGTTACTTAAATGACATTAAGACCAGTGAGGTCTGTGATAGCAGCTTGTTAACTCCACTGATTTGAACAAGACAAATATAATGAATGAAATGGACAGACTTCCCCTTGTTGTGTTTCCATCTATCCTTTCTTGATCCAACAATAATATTTTGTATTTAAATAGCAAATTATACAGTGACGGGACAAAACACGAAAACAACAGGAAGGAGAACATGTACAAACATCCTTAAAAACATCTCGCACTTGCACAACAAAGTTAAAAAATAAGGAAAAAAACAAGGAAGAACACTTAACTAGTCTGAAAAAGTTAAGCATCTATTTTATAGAAAGCCACAGGTTCCCAGGACTAACTGATTGCCTGCCTGCCATTTGATGACGAACAACACGGAGCAAAGAGACAGTATTAACGTCAGATTCTGGAAAACTATTTACAATTACAGGCTCACAGGATGTTAGTTGTAACAGCAAAACAGCATTTTCCCAGGAGGTCAGGCTATCGTTTGCTTCTACTGAACCTCTACATCAACTTTTCAGTACTCCGTCTTATTTGGATGGAAAATTCAATGTGAAACTAACAACTAGTCAGGTACAAAAATTCTTTTTATAAAAAGGAAGACAGCAGCATGCCATTGTGAATGATGTTAAATAGTTTTGCAGATGCGTTCAGTGTTAGACTAGAGAACATGGCAACATGAGCCCAACTAAAAATATAAAGATCAGACTCAAAAAAACAAAAACAGACTGGAACTTAAACATAGAAAATCTGTATAAATAGCAATTACACAACTCTTGAAAATATATTAAAATACTCAATGAAAAAATCCAAAAGAAGAGACTAATGTTTCAGTGAGGCGTAGTCAGAAAATGTTAAAGGCGTTCTTCACTCTAAAAATTGACTCTACAGAGGTGAATGTCGGGGTCAGACTCACTGGAAACATACACACTACGTACAGGTTTAAACTTGCAGTCTTAAATCGCACACACAAAAGTACATCCACACACAAAGTGCAAGAGAGTGCCAGTAGAACAGCTATTGGAGCAGTGCCTCCCATAGGCCTCATTTTGGTCAGTGTGTGCTTTATCACGTCCATGTATCACATCTACATTCCAAGGTGCAGTCATCTCCTGTCCATCCAAAGCCAAACTGGGACTGTCCTTTCCCTTCAGCCTCCTCCACGTATATGAGGATAGCTGTATCTTTCTTTCCACACCGCTTCCAACAGCCAGCGTGCACGTCAGCAGTGTCAAGTCCCTCCTCTTGCCTTCGGAAACACAAACTAGCTTTGCCTGGAGTAGGGACGAGAGCTGATCAGCTGACATCTTGCTGACAAGCCTGCGCATCCAAAAGAAGGAGGCGCACTTTGCCTCGCAGGAAGTTGACATGGACTTGAAGCAGATCTGCTGCGGAGGAAACACTCCATGTTCCCTCGAGCCCCGCTGCACTTGCTGGTGGGGTATATTCCTAAAAGACACAAGAAACATTTCACTCTTGATTGAATTTGGAAAAGGTATATTTTTCAATGAAATCTCAAAACCCTGCATAACAGCTGCTACATTTCCCCTTGTAGGAAAGCTGTAGAAGAGGGACCACATAACCTGTTATTGGTTAACAAGTTTTAGGGTCATTTGGGTCATTGATATCCACACAAACCTAGCATAGCAACGTATCTTGGAAAGTACAGAAGATGCTCACGTTAATTTGCTTTTCAGGCTTGGATAATATTTTCTTTCTTTCTAAACTTTGTGAGGGGTTCCATGCTTACAACCCTGTTCCCTGTTTAAAATGATTAAACGTATTTGTCAATGACCCTTGAGCCTAGACACAGACTGCCCATTGAGCTTTAGTTTGTCTGTGCCCAAGGCCTCAGCTTGTTCCTGGATCTTTTCAAAGGCTGTGCTGACACGTCTTCCACAGTCTAAGAACAAGTTTGTCCTGCAGCCTTCTTACAAAAGTCTCAAGGCAACACTGGTAGAGAATGTCCCATGACATCCCTCAGATTCTCTATTACCAGGGAAAACGCTATAAATTCATTACAAGAGACTAAACTTGAACTCAAGTATGACGACTATATCGTTCTATTCTATCCTCAAAAGTGACTAAAAGAAACCTAATTTAAGATGAGAGAGATGAACTACTGAGACGGGGGATTAGCAATACTGAGCTGTGTCTTTTCAAGGAAACGTCTCTGGCTTACCTCCAGTGATTTGGGAATTTGCAAACTTTTCATCCTATTAATGTTATTTCATAATATTATTGTAATTACACTCTTTTCATACTACTAAGGTGACAAAAAGCACACAGTAATCACATCTGCTCACCCATTGCTTTTGAATTTCTGCTAAACCCACTGAAACTCACCTGGATGTTGAGGCTACGCAGCACAGCATTGATGCTGAGCAGGTTTCTGATGGAGTTATCTATGTGGCTGTGCAGTGCTGTGTTGGTGACTGAGGTACGTAGCAAGTTGAGCGCCTGCTGTAAGAGCCATAAGCCAGACTGTATCTCCTTGGCTTGCTCCAATGTCTTGCCAAAAAGACAAAGAAAGCAAGAACAGAGGAGAGTCATTATAAAAGCCACAAGGAAGAAGAAACAGGCATTCAGCGCAGTCATTAGAAATTAACTTAATTACACACTTCAAGGCAGCACTTTTTTTATGAACTTTGACACAAATTATAGCTAATACATCTATCTGTATCTAAATATGTTGTCAGCTGTTCTAACATTCAACTGTTTTCAGTGATTACTTACATTTTTCTTCTCCCAGACATCAAATTCAACTGTGGTTTGGGGAACAGTGACAGATTCTGACAGGCTACATCCTTCTCTACATGACTTCTACAAAAACAAGAGAGTAATAGCGTTAATGTTTGAGGTACTTTGATCTAATAGTACATCAAACGTTCAGTATGGTTGATTCCAGGACCACATTATCGCTGACGAAAGCTTGGGCCTCCTGTCAGATCTAAGTGCACGCATACATTTTTCTCTCACCATAGCGACTTCTGCGTCTCGCGCTTCCTTGATGAAATGGTTCAGGACCCTCAGGTCACAGATTGGCCTCAGCGGTGATGGTAGGCCTGGCCGAGTCCACTCCAACAGTATCAGCAACAAGGCAAGCAGTCCTGCTGTCACAGATACAAAAAAAAAAGATACAGTTGACATTGAATCTAAATGAAAATGATCTGATTTGCATTAGCAAGTAGCCAGTAAGTCACAGCCGTGAGACAAACTATGGAATATCTTTGAGCTGTGTATTTATGTGCACTAACATTTGTCTAAATCCTGATAATAGACTGACACCATATGTTTTCTACATCATGCCTCACAGTTTCTGTAAATTTCAGTAAATTTCTGTGAGAATTAACTTTTGTCGCCTCTGTCCCTAAAATGCTACTTCAGGAACAGTAGTTATTTTGTAACGCTAACACTCATTGCAAATGCACAGTATGTAATTCCCAACACCAGGGGTCTCCCAATCAAATGAAAGATGTAAGTAGAGCCATGCAGGTTGTCTTCATTGTTAAACCACCACCATTGCCAACGAAAATCCATCTATGTTACGCGCATGCTCAGGCATTTTTGCCATACGGCGGTCAAACCTTGCACAAACGTCACACACGATGCAGAGCAGCGACAGCAGGCTAAACTAACATAAGCTGATGTGCTGATCAATGCAACTCACATATGGTCCAGGGCCTTCAGGTATCATTGTATCTACTTTATTTCACCACCCTTGTCTCATGACATCTTCAGATCCAGATTTAAATGACATAGCAAAGCCTATATGAGAGCAAATACAAATGTTGCAGGTATCTTTAACAATTTTCAGTCTATCCACTGTGCGATCAGTGTATCACTGTATGCTGTGCCTTGCTTGCATATATTACCATTATCTGGATTAAGTAGCTGCTCGAGGATTAGTCTTTCATAAACAGTAGACTCTGAGTTGATTTTTAGAGCTGTATCATGTTAAAACCAGCAAGAGTAAGCAGTTTCTCATCCATTTAGTTTCATTCTTGCACATGACACCAAAGAAACCACGTGATATCCTGGATTCTGAATAGAAACCTGCAGATATTATGACAGTGCAGAATAACCGTTTCCTTGTTTAACCCTTACAGTGGTTCTATAATTAGGCCATTAATCAGCATTTTTCAGAAATGTAGATATTACTTCTAACCTTTTCTCAATGACCGCAAAATAAACTTCTATAATCCACTGAAAGCATACCATGAACATTAAGGATATACTTCTCAATGAAACTAGTTTCAGTGTTGTGGGTCATGTGGACCTCGAGCCCCGTTCCTCCGTGCCACATGCTGAATGCCTTCTTTCACAGCAGCCTGGATGTATGACGCAGATGGATGATGGAAAATACAGCAGATCTTCCCAGGCAGACAGGTCTGATAGGGGCTAAATCACGTTCCCAGACTCACACACATTAGCACAAATTGACCTGAACTGCAAAAAAGATTACATTGATATTGCCGGTTTGTGACTGCATCACTGAGAACTGATAAGAAATAACGTCAAGACGTTTAATGTGGTTTCTAGTAGTATGTTAGCAGTGGTCCTTTAAGAGGTCAATAGTATAATCAGTTTAACCTCCATGCCCCCTTTTCTGTGACATCAGCGTCATGGAGGTGACTGCCAATGACACATAGGACCAGTCCGTGTCTATAAAACTACACATCTGACTCAAACCACCCACGTTTCACAGAAACCTCACGTATGTACATATTGCTGCACACAGTCCCACAAGTTTAAAAGCTACTAATTGCTCCATGTGAATTAGTAACAGCAAAGCGCAAGAGCAAGCCCCTATAATCCCTGAAGACTTTCAGTCTAGTGAATATGCACGCATATACACCAAGAAATGGTGTCGCCAGGTGTGTAACATTCAACGGTACATGCCTGCAATTTCAAAGAGTCATTCATAGGCTCAGTGAAAATACTCATTTACCCACACTGAATACAGGATTAAAGCATAGCAGGACGTGGACACTCTGTGGGACTAATGACGAAGTATTTCACACCGGGAATAAATCCTACTACACTGGGTCTGTTTTCGTTTAGTGAGCTTTCTGCTGGCTGCTCCACTTTACTTACATACTGGTAAATTTAAAATCAGATCAACAATGTGATCCCAAGTTAACCTCCCGTTTACCGAAGCAGTTAGCAGTTTCAGAGGCGAGCTGAGGCCCGCACAGACGATCTAATGGCACTCATTTCCAATCAATCTGACACTTGTCATTTTCCAAAACGTGGCCACCTCTTTAAACAAGTGTGTGTGACTCAGCTTGAGGATTATCTGTGACCCTTTCAACTCTGCCACTGCCTACGTGAGAATGCATCAATCCACACTACAGACACACACTCTCTCTCTCCTTTCTCACCAACGTGGTAGAATTTGCAGGCCAGGACTGTAGCCACACTACAAGTTAACAGCTTTGTCTGCCAACATCAGCTGCCAAAACCCATGTTGCTATTTTAAATTGGAAGCTCTAGTTCACAAGTGGCAGTACTTTGGATAATGGATAGCCTCACACCAGGTATGTGACTGATGCTTTGGAAAGGTGGCCGGATGCTCACGTGAGATGATGTGCTATTTTAGCTAACAATATCAAACAGGTGCGCAGAAAGAGCTCGACACATTGAAACGATGTAGCCGGCATGGTACTGATAATAATGAGAAGGACGTTCTATTCAAGGTTCACCTCAATCATGGGATGGTTGCCTTTGGATGCTTTGTGACCTCCTCTCTATTTTGAACAGGTCTTCCCCATGACAAAGTGAAGAGAAGCTCTCAGATAACACACGTGTGACATCATTTCCTGTTCAGCTTTGCTGGAATCCCTTATAACTGTCAACCTTGGATAACCTTTTACTCTCTTCTGCTGACATAAGTATGTGACAGTTGTGTCAAAAACTGCAGATTCAGCATTTGCATTCAGTACCCTTAAATTTTTCCAGTTTTGCTGCATCATGCTAGAGAATGACTGTACGTATTTTCCCTGTGAAACAGTGGCTTACAGTAACAGGAAGAAATACATATTTAGCATTAATGAGAATCAAACCAACAGCCCTGACAGGTTTAGTGCCTTTCCACCTTAGTACAGTTCAGGTCCCACATGATGCCTGGTATCAGCTTCAAATTATTATGTTTTTAAACTGAATAGCGTTTATTGTCTTATAATAAGGTTTCAATGTCCATCACCTTGGAGTAATCTGGCTTCATTTAGAATTTAATCCAAATGATTAATGCCTGTTTCAAGGATTAAAGTTTTGCAGCACAGCCTAATGTACAGCAGCCTTCTAGGAAATGGCATTACACATTCCAGTTCCATTAACTGCAGTGCATAAACTAAATCCTGGAGCATGCAGCAATAGGTCTGGCAGTGTGTGGGATGTGGAGCTTGACACAACGTTTTGCAAAACAGGCATAACTATTCAAAGAAACCCAGACCTCCAGAGACTCCTCATATAAAGTCAAGATCCACCCATACACATACATGTGAATAGTACACTTCATCCATACATCATCAACGGGATAAACGTGCTGTAATGGTTGTTAAACACTGACCATACAGACTGATGGAGCGCACAGTGAATGCACACAAAGTAACGCACCAGACTGGATAATATTACAAGAGCTCTTACCTCTACGCGTTTTCTGCAACATTCGCAAACAGGTGCTGCATCTTTTAAAAACATTGTGAAAGGATTAATCAAACGCGCAAGCTTCACGGCTCACTTAAAAAGGCACCGGTCAAATCCTGGACGTCCAACATACAGCCATGTGCGCTGGTCCCGGCGCTCGTCCTGCCGGCATCAAAAAGACCGACGCTGCGGGTGAGAGCAGTCACCTACCAGACTTTGCATCACTGCTGTGCTTTGGCAAAACCTTTTATTTACCTCCCCTAAGGATATACCGATAACGCGATAGCCCGCAAGGACGAGGACGCGCCTTTTCACGCACCACGGTGAGCGATTAAACATCAACCCATGCAGTCCCCCTTTGCGTAAAGCGTGAAAATTGACTAACTACTAAAGCCAGTGTACAGAGAAAAAAAATCATGAAGGCATGTCCATAACTCACTGGGAAACTCCATAGCGGTATCCGCAGAGCCCCTCACAGGGTCCTCGCGGTTTGGCCCATAGGTCCGTCTATTGCCCATTAATTGGAAACGAAGCTCTTTTGTGGATCTCCTGCACTTATCCGGTAGGTGTTTCTAAAAACTGATCCCGTTTGATTTGTTTATTGATGACTTTGAAAATAAAGTTGCATTGTTTCTCGGATGACAATCTAAACTACCTCCTCCCTTAAGGCAAAACTGTTTTCTTTCATTGTTATCCAAATAATAGGCTATCCCTGTTTAGAAAACATTTGGCCTAAAAAGTAAATAGTCTCAAAAAAGCCGTGCTGAGACTTCCCATCCATTGTTTGGATGGTTTTCAGAAACGGTCATTACAGTGGTATTTGTTTTATTTATTTTCTTCTTAAACGATCCTATGATTTACAACAAATATGACGTGAGCCATTTAGTTCCGATTGTCAGAATCACACGTTTTTAATGCAAGACTATCACCGGCATCTATCATGTGCCAGGGCGCATCCAGTGACCAAATGATGCCGCACAGAACTCGACAGTCATGTGTCCCAGGTCGGGGGAGAATCAGTTTTGCAGGGTAAGACACGTTAGTTTACGGTACGTGCCATTATAAAAGTAGATGTTATTGTATAATGTAATAAGAGGAAAGGCATGTTTGATTACTACACAGATATGTTGAAGGAACTGCACAAAGGAGACAGACAGGAGAGCATAAAAGAAAGAGGAGTCAGTCAGGTTCAGTAGAACAATGAGGAGGAAGAGAACTCTAAAAGCTCCCGTCATCACAGGACAATAAAGCTGTTAATAGCAGGTTTGAATGCTGATGTAGGGGCAGTAATGGGCCATTTCATTTTTAGCGCACCATAGTGTTACAGGGGGAGATCAACTTGTATGTGGTACGTTCTGATTATTTTACAGGGTGTTGTGAGCTGTAAAAGAAGAGCGGGGTGGACTTGAACTCCTCTGTAAGGTATATATGGTCAGTAATACGCAGACAAGAGACAAATTAAAGGACAGCCCTCAATAAAGAACTGGAGAGAATAAATAAATGCAGATGTTCTGAATGATTTGATGTGCATGAAAATGATGCGATTCATATACTGTGGTTCTTGCTTGTGGGGGAAATATCATTTTAAGATTGGTGTTTATCACTGCAGGGGAGTTCAGAGACATGGACAATGATGAGCACTGAAGCTGTCACGATGAAACAACACATTATGACGACACTTAATGTTTTTTTCCTTCCTTTTATGTGCCACCTTTCTTTATGTTTCTAATATTAAAGATACATTTGCGTCATCTGTACTGGCTGGGGCCGTCTTGGTGGATTTCTCCTGAACTCGTGGTTAGCAGCGGTGCTAGTGATTAAACTGCACAAAGTAGATTCAGATTCATTGACTTCACTATTTTTCTTCCAGTGCGACCTGCTGTGTTGAACACCAGCTGTGAACACTGTAAAAGGATTTAAACAAATGTAGCTGAGGCAAACACTTTAAAGGCATACTACACAGAATTTGTCAGTTGCTGTTCGCTAACCCGCCATTCAATAGCATTAGTATTTGACCCAACAACCAACTATCTTTTTCAAAAAAAGCTGTGGCCGGGAAACATTGAAATAAAAAAATAAATAAATAATAGGAAATTACAGACAGAGGTCAAGGTCTCTGCTGATACAGACACCACACACTTCTAGTGGGGCCTCAATGATGACTGAGAGGGATAATTTTATGAGTCTTTACATTGTTTTGTTCATCTGGAAAATCCTGCACAGTATACCTGTGACAACACATAAACAAACAAATAGGTCGATTGCCAGTGACTGCTAAAGTGACACTTTAACTGTTACAGAGTACCAGTAACAGGCACTGGTTAACGTGAAACGCTTACTTTTTGGTTAGATTTAGGCCAAAAAACTACTTGGTACTAGGTACTTGGTTTAGGAAAAGATCATTTTTTTGGTTAGAGTCAAGGTACATACATGACATAAGTTAAGCAAATTATGCAAGTAAAAAAAAAAAAAGAAAAACTCACTGACTGACATTTGGTTTCGTGTGGGACATGAACAGCCGCCTCCTAGGTGAAAGTTTGAGCTATCAATCCACCCACCTCTGACATCTGCCTCCTCCACTACATCACTTGACTTCTTCCTTTGCTCCAGCTTAATTTCTACAACCACTAGGGGTCACCACTTAATAATAAACGCAAATATGAGTCGTGGTACTACGCTGCTTGCAAATTCAACCTATAGAGCTCCTTTTCTGAGAAGGACAAGCTGACCTTGGACAAGTATTTTTATCAAACCTATTCAACGTATGAGAGGTCAACATGGTGGCAGAACAAATCCACTTGAAACACTGTTTCGCACTGAAGCACACCTGAGTACACAAGGACATTTTTTGGAGATAGTAAGTACACATTTTTATAAATGCCAGGTTTGCAAAGCTAAACTTTTCAGAAGCATTTTCCCAAAATAGCCTTTGGAATGAAGCCTTGTACCTGCAGTCTTGGATGCACCAGAGTATTGTTTTACAAACCACTGCAAACCATTAAAGACACTAACAATGTGGCTTAAGAATTGTGTAACTACTGATTATGACTTTAATCCCAAAGGATTTTTCAGATTGTGGGAGGAAGCCAACAAGATTTTAGTCTCTCAGAATCTAAAACTTTACAACTGACGACCATTTCATCTGGAAAATATCAGTCTCTTAAGCGAAATATATCAGAGGAATTACAGCCTAGCCCGAAAGAAACAATGACCACAGAAGTTTGTAAACAATTAATTCCAAATAATTCAAATACTTCCAAGTCCCCACCCCTTTGTGAAATTCAGTAAAAAGATATATTTCAATGAAATTAATGTGACAAAATTACACTGACCCTGACCTCAAATACATAGGGAGTAAATATAATGTGTCTCTGCCATCATCAAAACTGAACAACCGCTACAAGAAGATGCAGACTTTTTAAGGGATCCGTTCATGTACAGTTCGGAAGTTGGAGTTCATCCGTGGAAGCATTCTCAGAATAGTTAACTCTCAATAAGGCTTCCTCGTGATGCAATAAAACAAATAGGCCAAGGACAAACAGAGTAGCCAGAATGGCATTACTGTCTCAGTTGCATTTTATTAGACTGATGATGTGGTTAGACATCATTCCATATGAAGTTAACAATATTATGTAATGCAATGTAAATTGTAATATCCAATTATGACTATTCATGGCTTAAACACTTTTAATACAGCAATTGTCTTCTCTGGGAGTGTTTATGTAGCATATCAACCTGACCCCTGCAAGACCCTCTGGAGCCAGAGTAAAGGAAATGTATAGAAATTTCCTGGAAGTCCCCTTAGTGTGTCATAAAGGAAGGGGTGTCTTCCAGGGGTTAACATGAGGCTTTTACATCAGACAGGATAAGTATGTTTGCATATGCATTACTAGGAGCAAACATGCAATGTCAAGTGACACACATAGCTTCACTTACACACATACCTGGAAACACTGATAAAAGTTATCAAGCTTACACGTTTGCCTGCTTACTGTTTCATAAGCCTATGCAAGGTGTATGTGTACACAAGTGCATGCACAAAGAAATCGGTGAGTGGGAGAAAATTATTGAAAATGTTTAGATTAAATCTGTGTCTGATGACAATATCACCAGTAATGGATGAGTTGATTATCTATGTGAACTATGGCATAAACACATTACCCTGTAACCAACCACCAAGTAGAAAAAGCTTTCCCTTTTCAAAGTTATGATGCCAAAATGCTAAAAATGTGATGCCCTACATGAAGGACTAATAAGTATTTAATATAAGTTGATATCAATGTTTTTTCATGGTATTTACCTATTAATCTCAAATGAGGGTCCTTTCTACACATTCTTTTATAAGTTTACATATTTATATCTATACTCTCTTGTGACTCAGCTTTAATACTACATGGTCAGCACAGTGTTGAGCTGAAGACAATGTTGACAGATTGTTGCACTGTTTGCACAAAGGGCTGTTTGCTTATGTCTGAGCCAACATGAGAGAGAGACAGAGAGGAGAGGCAGACAAGGTACGTGCTGCAAGCCATGCTTCATGACCAGAGCAGGGGATTGAGGTGGGAGGTGAGGGATGTGTGGGGACTGCGGGGGTAGGGGAGTGCAGTCACAGTGACTCCTTGGCTGGAATGGGACACAATTATTGAATTTGAGATGATTTAAAAGAGGAGGGGTGATGTAAAGTTGAGGATGAACACAAATGATCTTTCCCTGTGTCTCGCTTACACAAGTTCATAAACAAAGATGGCCAGGAGTGACAACAACCAAACAATATGAAGGCAGTGCACTACTGTTATATTGTGCATATATGTGCGTGTGTGTGTGTGTGTCTGTTTGTGTGTTGCCTTCTCATCCAGTTTGTGGCTCACAGCCAGTTAGGTCTACTCCTCTGGCGCGACACAAGACAGGAAGCCAACATAAAAGAATGGGGGGACTGAGAGGACACAGGAGCCAAGGCAGGAGCCAGGACAGTAGACACTGACAGGGGCGGAAGTTATTGTTTCTACTTACAGGCACCCACAGTGACAAGAGTCTTATCACTCTATTGAACTCCAATTGATCCCATAGTGATTCCACAAGTCTGGAGAGCATTCCAGTAACCTCATCTCTTTCTTCCTGCACAAATGCTCTCATTTGGCCTATGAATAAAGCAGTCACACATTAAATTCTCAAGTGGTTGCTAGCCAACAACACAACACTGTAAAAAAAAAGATATGTAACTGTATATAGACCACCTCCTTGCAACTATTCTTAAAGAATCGTTGTAAATGGTTGAAATCTCCTCCTATGAAATCTGACAACCCTTTAAGACCCTCAAACGTCTCCAGTTTTCATCATTGTTGTTATGTAAACATATGCATCTAGACTTTCCTAATATTCCATCTTTAGCTGTGGTGATTTATCCTGCATGACTGTGGCAAGTCCTGGTATCATCACAAAGCCAGACAGAAAGAGATGGAAAAGCATGGATGCTCATAAATGTTTTCCAACTAGCACTGAAGGCATCAAATAAAAAATAACTCTGCTTGTAGCAGGCTGCTAGTGGTGCTTTTTCAACAACCAAACACGTGCACCTACCCGGCCAGCTTGCACTGGTATTAACAGAGCGGTACCAAGTGCAACAACTTCGCTGCAGGACTTAACAATTCCATAACATTGTCATAATAGCTAGCTGGCCATCATCAGCAAAACTCCAAACCCTTGGTTTAAAGTGTGCCTCTAGAAAACCTCAGTTTGGCGGGCCATGTAGCTCTGACACTTACACCTAACCCTCTATCCGAACACCGTACCCCTCTATCCCAACTAGGATCAGGACGCCCTAACTGGCACAGACTCCACAAGTCCGCACAAAACCCAACGACCCATGTCACCCCAGCACGTGCCCCATTGTGATCCCCAGGATGCCATAGAGCCACCAGTGCACCTGGCCCGGCAGCAGAACAAAGGCCTGAGAAAACCCCAGTTAATCTCCAAATGCCAGGACAACACAAGCATCAGGCCAGGCACTAACCTGTAGAGCCCAAGCCCGGCCTTGCACCACCACCACCATCAAAGCAAGGGGGGGTTGGGGGGGCATCCAACACCAAGACACCCCAAGACCACTGCACCCCCACTGCACCCCCCCGAGACTCAGCTCCTTGCTCAAAACACTAAACCCATACCATCATAAGCAATGAAAAAGACAGCGTCACACCCAAAACAAATGCATAATAGAGACATCCCTAGCACCCCGTGAAAGAAAAGGAAACAGAAATTAAACAAGCAAGAAAAAACAAGCAAAAAACAAATAAGACAGTTACTTTAACTTATGTTAAAAAAAGTACATAAATAGTTCAGAAATTAGGTACATAAATGAACAGATGTGGTTCGTGATAATAAAAGGGGCAGGAGGTGTATTGGGATTAGGCCTATGCGTCTACATCCATTCTAGCAGCTAAGCAAGGCTGTACTTTGGAACAGCTTTGCTTTGAGCAACATGCTATTGCCATGATGCTAAAATGCTCACAGTTACAATGCCGACATGCTTATGTTCAGCATGTTAGCAATTTGCTGATTTGCTTATCAGCAGTTAAAACCAACTGTTGCTAAGGCTAAGGCTTATTACAAATCCTCCGGTGGGGAAATGTGTATATCAACTTGCAAGGAGAGCCATGCAAAAGTTGTTGACGTTTCAATCAAAAACCATAAATGTTATTCTATTGGTGGCACCAGAGGGAAAGTAAGGGGATCACCAAAGTCCTTAGAATACACTATCTGTACAAAATATTGTCGCAATCTTTTTAGTAGAGGTTGAGAAAGTTCCAAGATACGTGAACACTTTGATCTGCTGGTGGCCCTACAGAAAAAATCAGGGGTCCATCAAATTCATTATAATCATCCTCTGTGCACCATGGTATACAGACCGAATTACATGGCAACAAATCCAATAGTTGTTGGGATATAAAAAAAAAAAGGCACTAGAGGAAAAGTCAGCTAAATTAAAAGGTTTCATCTTCATGGGACCATGAATGTCTTTAAAATTATTTCACAGCAATCAATGAATAGTTGTTGAGACATTTCAGTATGGACCAAAGCAGTAGAGCTACACATCCACAGAGCCACACCGCTAGCATGGATGAAAACTTCTTAGAACTATTAACAGTCATTCCTTGTCCCGTGGTTCCCAGTTCTCGTCCTAAATTGTACAGTTTTCTGCTCAGTCAGTTATTTCATTAGATTTATCCGGCATCCTGTTTAAATTGGCCCATACTAGCCAGGCAGAATAGAGAGCGCACAATTTTAAAGAACCACTGCTTCACAATTTCTCTCTGGATCTTTAATACAAAGCTCTCATACCATTGAGTGTTTGCTCTATAACAGTGGAACAGGGCCACAGCTATATGACATTATCCCCAAACACAATGAACTATTCATTTTTTAAGCAACCAGAGTTCAGGAGGAGTGAGGATTATAAACGTTACATTCACAGTCAATGCCACCTTTAGGCGGTGGGTTTTTGGTTATTTAAAAGTGCAGCTGGCAGCAACAAAGGCACTGCTGCCAGTCTTGCAACCTACTGTACTATTATATATAATCCTATACAGTGCTATGACAAAGTTTAGTCGAGATGTAGAGACAGAACAGCTAAAAAAGGCCACGCATTTATCAAAAGAGGGTTCCCTCTCTGTCTGTATAGAAAGTGTGTTCTTTAGCTAACTGTGTAGAGATTGATTATATATTTTAAAAAGACCACTGAACTCTTTCATCGTTTTCATTATTTGACTTCCCTCAAATCTTCTCTCCGCTCGCCCCAAACCTACTGATTTGCAAGGAAGTGTCATTATGTTTACAGGTGATGACCTGACTGACCTGAGGAACAGGCTGCTGCCTCTACGTATCTTAGCATTAACAGGCTCCCCACATGTGAGTTACCATATTGCAGAGTTTTGAAAACCCCATTTTTTTCCAGAAGCCCAGGAGTATGAAATACTGCAACTCTGTACAAATATCTGTCCTCGTGTCAGTGAGTATCTAACTTCACACACCTCAGACTGCTGTTGGAAAAAAAACCTTGGGACAACCTTAGCTTTTCTAGTTCATTTACAAATCATCGCTTTTGAAAAAGACTGAAACAAAGCTGCCTTGAATGCAACTGAGTTTTTAAATTGCCTCAGCCAGCACCTGTGACACCATAATGACTGCAGGGTATTAGTCTGGGACAATTCTGACTGTCAAAGTTTTTGCAACTCACAGGCTGAGATTCGACTGAAACTTGCCTTGTAAGAGTTCAGAGTGAGACATATCCTTGAGCAGAGCTGGTTTTCATAATGTTGTCAGACACATAGAATTACAACCTCAGCCCATGAGAAGCAGAAACAAGTAGTTTTAGTGTGCAACAAAGTACTAATCATATACATACAACAATGTGTAACCATATGGCCCAGGTATTTAAAATCAATACCATTTAACCTTTTGACACCAACATCATATCCTCTCTCTGACCATGGTCCCACTTTCTCACATTAGCCACCCAAGAATATGTCTCTCATATCTTTGGCCTTCAGATATTTCCACACTATCTACTGCCCTGTGAGCAATTTCCTCTATCAGTTTGTTTTCTTGTATCTGGTATTCTCCCTGTTGCCAAGCTGCCTTGTGTGGTATTTGTCTGGCCTAGCGGCCCCTAGCTTCACACCTTCTCTTATCCAGTGGCCTCTCATCACTTGTCATGTCCACTACACACTCTTCACAATAATTACCTCCTGAACATCCTGGAAGACAAGTTAGATAAATACAGACAAATGATTAACCCCATTTAGAGCAATATTATTGACTGTTCAGAAAAAATTAACATGGTTTACCATTTTTTCATTGATATTAATCCACTTGACTCACTGGCTGCAATTTTAACTTTCTTGTAACCTTTCTACATGGTCCAGATATTGAGCAAAATACAAGTAAACTCGGCTTTTAATCTCAACGGGGATAAAATTACTGGTCAAATGCATAATGTTTCATATATACAATTATAGAAGTAAGACAATAGCATGAAACTAAACTGTAGAAATATTACATTTCAGTTCAAACCACTGAAAAGATTGCCTTGACACAATTGTCCCTAGTCACATTTATATTATAATGGAAAAATATATATCTAAAGTAGTTTCCTGGTAAATTGTTGTAAACTGTCACCACAACTTCTTGTGCCATTTCCTTTACATAAATAACGTATTTGGAATCAGCTGGTGTTATGTCTGTCCTGCATGGGTTGGGATTCTACTACTAGAAAAAGGAAAGGATTACGCGAGACGATTTCCAGTCAAAGAGTGAACAGTGTGGCCTCAGTGCCAGCCAACAGCAACATGAATGTACACATCCGGGTGCCTCCAGAGCCACACAGCAGATAGCTCTCCACGGTCACTATTGTTTGAAAATGTCTTTGAGAATGAGAAATCATGCCTGAAGAATGGTCACTATGGAATTTATAAAAATCAATGTAGGTGAAGCCAGCCTTGTAAATGAGCAGACAAAACATCAACCGTGGCAAGTTTGACAGTGCGTTGTTCATGTCTCCCCCAAGCGTTGACAGAGTGGGATGACACATGAGAACCCAAACCCTCTTTTGGCAGTCCTGTCTGCCATTTCCCTGAGTTGCTGGTCCCGACTTGAACTCCCTGAACTTCATCAAACTGCAGGTTTTATAAACATATATTACAAAAAAATACATTTGGACACATTGATTTTGACCTCTTATTTTGTTGGCTTCAGTAATTTATACATTTATGTTTAACAAAAAAACTAAAGTGTCAACATACTGGAAACATAAGCTCGATAGACAGACAATGGGACATTTGTCTAACGTCAAGCGATAATCTGATTACTCCAGTGTATATGCATGCTTTTATAATTTAAAGCCATAGGGGGTGAGGTAAAAAACAGTAAAGCACTGTTGCAGGCTCAACATCATGTTTGTGCATTGCTCTGGTTTACCTTTCTCCATTTGCAACAGAAGAAAACAAGAAATACTGTCTTTTCCAATGCAACCTGACTGTATGATTTCAACCCCAGCCTCAGTTTACATCCAACTAAATAGCCATTTGCTTTCTTATCTAATCAGACTTGTTTTTTTCTGCCTGGATGCACTGTGAAGAAATATACTTCCCATTAGGTGGGTTATGTCTTATAATACTAATCTCTGAGTGCTCATCTTGTTTTTCCAGTACAATTCTACAATCAAATTGACGGTTGTGGTTTTATTTTGCAGATAATTCAGTGTTTTTATGAATGAAGACCACACTAATACAAATCCTTGCGCATTTGGTTACAATAATAATGTAGCTGCAAGTGACTCAGCGTGTGGATAGATGTTGAACTGCCTGGAAAGAGATTTCAAGATGGCCTTTTAGCCCAAACATGACCACAAACACAAATCAAGGTGTGAACAACCTGACAATGGTTTACATTCCAGGGACTCCCCACTTGTCTGAATTGGAAAATGTCTTTCTGATGAGAAGCAAAATGTCTTCATGGACCTAGACAAGTCCAGCTGCCTTTAAGTAATCTGGAAGGCAGAAAATCTTCATGGACTTCAGTGCCCACAGTGCCAACTGACTGGGACAACTCAAATGTTGTGTGTGTTGGCTTGTTCCTGTCTCCTAGAAATTGTTTATATATTCTACTGAAGTATTTCGCCAAATATGTAATCAAGGAAACATAACTGCCTCCTGGTATTACGCTGAGGGGCATCAGTTCGCTGATTGAAGGAAGGGCTACACTGTTGTTGGCAAGACTACGTGGCAGACAAGCCCAGGAAGCACTTTGCTTAAGGTTGGGGAAATATCCTGGTTTTGGTTAAATAATAATGCAAACACTGTATGGCCCATATTTCCAGGGATGTTTGATTGTGTAAATAATAACACAAGACCGTGATATTCCCTACACTAAGCCAATTGCTGTGAGTGCCTAAAAATAACCATTAACTAGAACTACCGCCTGGCACAACTACACAACTGCTGAACAATGAAAGAAGTTCATAAGCTTAACAAACCCTAATAAAGCATTTTTTTGACAAAGACAATGCTTTAAAAAAGGTAATGCTCATAAGAAACTACAATATGGTACAAGTTCACAGCACCCTCACAATGTTTAAGGTTGCATTGACCTTTGACCTCCAAAATCTAATTAGTTCACCCTCAGGTCCAAGTGCGGGTTTTATGCTAAATTTGACAAAAATCCCTCAACGTTTTCTTGAAATAGTCCTCACAAGATTTGAGGTCACAGTGACCTCAACCTTTGACCTCAAAAATGTAACCGATTTATCCTTGAGCTGAGGTTATCATTTGCCAAATATGAAGAAACTCCCTGAAGGTGTTCTTGAGATATTGCTTTCACGATAGGCAATGTCAGTGACCTTGACTTTTGACCTCCAAAATGTAATCAGTTCCTCCTTGAGTCCAAGTGGACCCATGCACCAAATTTGAAGACATTGCCTAAAGGGACCATTACATTTAACAGACGCTTTTGTCCAAAGCGACTTACAATAAGTACATTTGTCAAAAGGTAGACACATTAAGTGTATGTGTCATTGTCTTCGAGTGATTACTAACTAATATTTAGGAGTAATACAGATTAACATTGTTCACAATATAAATAACGAGTCTCGACGAGGATGGGATTCGAACCCACGCGTGCAGAGCACAATGGATTAGCAGTCCATCGCCTTAACCACTCGGCCACCTCGTCTGCTAAAAGATCATATTAACGGAATGTGACGTTCGAGTGACCTTTGACCACTAAAGTCTTATCAGCTCATCCTTGAGTGTGTATAGATATTTGTGCCAAATCATTTCCTCACAGGGTTCTTGCAGTATCGCATTCACAATACGTGAAGTTCCAGTGACCTTTGAGCTCAAATATCTAATCGGTTCATCCTCGAGTGAGAGTGGACATCTGCACAAAGTTTGAAGGAAACCCCTCAAAGCTTTCGTCAATAGAAAATATAAGTACGATTGTACGTTTGTAGCATTATCAGGGTAACACCTCTCTTGCACACTAGGGCAGTTTAAGGAGATAGAAATGCAGCAGAGGCCATTAGTCTCTCCCAGCCAAAAGTGTCTTGTCCCATGAATAATAAATCTAGGGGAACCTTGATGTTGGAATGGTTTCCTTTCCATGTTGAGGTGACAACTTAGTGAGACATCAAAGCACAAACAAAAAAACATTATCTGATTGTTCATGTCAAAAACCAAACACCTGTATCACACACTCAGCGTAACACAAAATATTTGATATAGAGGAAAGCACTTACCCCATAACACAAAAAGGTCAACAGATAGAAAGCCACAGACATCCAATTGAAAAACACACCATCAATTTTCATTTCATGCTTGATCAAAAATTCAGTTAACCTTGATACTACAGCAATACTAAAAGAACTAATGAGTCGTAAAAACTGTTCCGATTTTTCCGCTTTCCTTATATTTTGTAGTTTCCAAATATCACTATCATAACCACAACCTTACATTTCACAAAAAACCTACCATCACAGTAGTTGATAGAATGCTCAGTTTGAAATAATCCATTAACAAGATTTCTTTTCCACAATTGAATTATATTGGTCTTAGCTGATCAGCTAATTGGGTTTAAGTCAAATAATTTCAGATGAAATAAAGGCCAACACATTTTAGGTCCAAATGATGGTATTGTTAGTACACCAATGCAATAATTTTCAGGGATAAAGTTCAAGAAGTACTGTAATTTTGAAATCTACCAAGTTGCCCATTTGGTCTCACGTTTCTACTCACGGGACTAGACAAGTGTTTCGACTGCAGACGGGATGTAAAGGACATAAGGCACATGACTACTTAGCTGTCCCATTCTTACTCCAGTGTCTGTTTATTCTAGTGCGCTTGTTGCCTCAGAGATATTTTAGGCTCCATTGTAGTTCTTTGACCGCTTTGTGGAAATTCCTCCTGGGTTTGTTTTCATGGCTATCAATTTTCATGGTGGAAAATCCACACATTCTTCAGTCATGATGAAACCACCTGGAATGTCTGAGACAAGATACATTAATAAAACATGATTAAAAAAAATGGTTGACAAGTTTTTAAACATTTTCAACATATTCATAAAATGTGTATGTAATCCTGACTCAAAAAAAGGGGGCACACTGTAAAATCAATATCAGAATACAATTAGCAAACCATCTGTGTTTACTGACAACAGTTTAAAGTAGTGTTCCTGAGCCCATGTAGTAATATATTGTATACAATCATGTGTTTTACAAAGTGAACCTCACTCTATTGTTGCTTGTGAATGACAGCCTTTCGAGGATGCCCCTTTCATACCCAATCATGAAAATATCCCGTTACCAATAAACCCAGTTACCTGTGGAATGTTCCACAACTTTCCCAGTCCTTTATTGCCCCCGTCCCAGCTTCTTTTAAGTACGTTGCTAGAATCAAATTCAGAATAACCATTAGCAAACTATCCCATTTTGTTGCATTTATGTTTTGCACAGCTTCCCAACTTTTTGGGATTCTGGATTGTAATATAATGTACAGAATCAAATCATCACTGTAAAAAGTGGTCCATGTAATCTTGTGTTTCTCCTGGTATTGTCTACCACCTCCTCAAAGCTCAGCATGCTGGCATACAGCTTTGAAGTGTTACGCAACATGCAAAAATAGATGTTCAGACGGCGTGATATTGTAGTTGAAACTACTAACATTTCCAGAAGCAAATTTAGAAGCATCATTTCAATTACAGTCTGAAATGATGATCAAATCTTTAGCCAGAGACAAAAATAGCTCTCCTTATTTAGGTTTATTCAGGATTATTACTCAAGTTTACACACTAAGGCAATGTGTTGTCGGTGACTAATAATCCACATTTCAACTTGTATGGAAAGTTTGGATAAAAAGAAAAAACATGATGTATGCTTTAATTTCAAAAACACCCGGTTTTGGTTCTCAGTCCCTGTACCCACCTCACTGCAATGTTGAAAAAGGGTCCTTAGTGTTTGACTGACAGATGGCCTGTCCAATGGGCACGTGGCAGGGTGTAAATTGGTCCGACAGCTGTGTCCGCCTCATGCTTCTTTTCTGTCAAAAATATATATGCAATTGGCTAAAAGACCATGGCACAGGCTACGGTATGCATACATCAAAACAAACTGCTTTGGTCCTACTATCATTTGTATTCAGCACAACTGTAGAATTAACCAAAAATATGTGGATTGCATTCGTTTATAAAAAGAAAAAACAAGAAAAAAAAAGGGCTGAACAACCTGTGTCAGGTTGAGGTTCGTCTCCAGTATGATTGCTGCTCTGCTCTCCAGCCTGTCTTAAGCAGTCAGATTCACAGCACTCACACAGAGCAGTGTCTCCCTCTGTGGCATGCCAGCTGAATGACAGAAACATTTTGATAATACACCTAAGCTGAGATGCCCAAGCTAAATATACACACTTGGCTGTTATAGGCTGTAACCAGAAATCACATGTACGGCCCAAATCATGATGAACCGAGCGAAGGTCACCAGCAGTTTGGCAGCCTAACCTGAATGTGGGCCTGTCGAAGAAGCAGGCTTTATCAAGTTGGCTACGTGAGTTTTCTTTCAGGGTGGCCCGAAGGTGGCAGATGATGAACATCTACAGAAAGAGAGAAAAAAAAAGTCGGCTACATTTAATATAGGATTCATTTATTCAACAGTACAAGGTGGAAGCATTATGAGGTGTATTAAATAAGCCTGATAAACTACACAAATAGCACCCTGTGTACTAAGATGATGATGCCAATTATCATTCCAGAAATGAACAACATATTGTCCAATAAGGCCTTGTTACCTGTTCCCAGGAATCCCGGTTGAAGTGGAAGGCTTGGACACTGAAGCATAGTCTGTTATCTTGCCCCCTAGGGAGGAATTTAGACGAGGACCCTGGCAACACACTGTCCATTAGACATCTGAAACAGTGGAGCAAGACATGCTGAAATGATTCCACATGCAGAATAAAATGTCAGACAGGACGTATCCAACCTAGATTTTTCTGCCAACCTAGTTAAAAAAAATGTTGAAAATTAAAAAAAAAAAAAAAAAAAAAAAAAAAAAAAGATTGGATTACTTTACTGCCACAAAGACCGATTTACCCATGCTTGCTGATAAACTTGTAGCTTGGCAGGGAGAGAGGGTCAGGCTTCAGTGTAGCTACACAGTAGTCAACATATAGAATCAGAGGAGGGTGGAGTGGAGCCTCTACACTGGCCTCCAAAAACACTGCTTCCCCCTGTTGATACACCAAGGAACTGCGGAGAGAGGCACAGCCATCTGCATAAGACCAGACATATTTCATCAATCTTAAATTTCATATTTTCAGAGAGAAACAATGATGCCACATACTGCTGTTGTCAGAAAAACAATCCACCGATACACTGTAGATTCAATGAGAGTGGTTTCACCTGCCATGGTACGAAGAGAGAAGTGCAAAAGGCCAAAGACACTGACAGTGGATGTCATGGGTAACCAGGTTGGGGTTAATGGTTCTCCATTCACCGTCTGCTTTCTGTGCTCACACAAAGATAAGGGACAGGTCACACAAGAAGAGCCCAATCACCAAAATAAAATGTTGCCATTGCAAGCTGCTGTAAACAATGGACTCTGTACATTTGTATGTTTCATATGCACATCAATATTTCTACAATACGGGTCTTATCACATTCCTATTACATAAATCCAACTTTCATGTCAGGAGGAGGAGGGGATGGCGGAGAAACTCGAAGTGACAACAACAATGCGAGATGGTGTTTTAACATTTATAAAAGTTAAACTACTGGATATTTTCTATTGGCATCTTCCCACCATGTTAAGAGTAAAAATGCGGATATTTTTCATAAGACTGTAGGAAAAAAGAACCAGGAAAATATGTCGGGATCATTTCTACCCGTGTTTGTGTTGTCAGAACCAGGCAAGCTAAAAGATGATCTTTTACTAACCCCAACCAAGTGTTTTTGTGCCTTAAGCTAACCAGAGCTGAAGCACAGAGCTGTCACATCACGAAATTCATCACAAGTTGAACATAAAGTCATGCGAAGTTGCAGCATGAAGGGAAACGTACTGTTTCAATATCTATGCTTTGCATAACCTACATTGCCAACATTTGTTCTATTGACTGGGTTGGCATTAAACATACAGTAATAGGACGTCTGTCTTACCTCTTATAATGGCACTCAACAGGTATGACAGTAGTTGCCCCTCTAACTATCACACTGCCTGTAGAGGTGAGAACCAGGGCAGGAAACAGCACCAGCTGGTTGGAATAAACAAGCCACTCACCACGAACCTGGGTAGAAGCAATTAAGCAGAAAATCATTAGACCATAAATGACAAATCTCCCAGGCTTCAGTGCAACCATATGCTATTGTTAGCATTGTCATCGTAAAAGAAAAGGTACAGATGGTAGCACACTGTACAAATTAGGTGGGCTAAAAGTTGATAATGTCAAGTCTAATGTAATTCGTGGTGCTGTGAAAAACTGCATTATATTAACAGACTGTATACACATGAACACAATAACGTAATGTTATTAGACATCCAGGCGAGGCTTTTCATGCCTGGCAGACTTTTGTGTCACTGTGTTGCTCCCTATACACAAGAAAAACATTATCGCTTGACCTTCTCCCTGGCTAAACTGTTGTTTTAACCCTCTTCTCTTACACTTGACTGGGTGCCACATTCTTGAAGCCCCGCAGAGATGACCATTTCAGATGCAGATATGGGTCTCTTTGGTCCGCAAGTCCTCTGCTGTGTCGAGTTAGCTCCGAGTCGAAGATGCTCAGGTCTGAACGGAATACTTCTCTCCCCGAAAAACTTTCGCTGTGCGATTATTCTCAAGTTCACTTCGTCGCATTTTATTTCCAGACTTTTTTCAGCAAAAGAGACTCCGCGCACAGCCAACAAAAGCGCGAGTATGGAAAGTGTACATTTCACACGAGTCGCCATTTTTTGGTGTAAAAACAAGCAGGCGTTTCATTAATTAAGAGTTAAATGTAATTACAGCCAGGTGTGTTGAGACCTGTCGCGCTCGCGTACATTGGACAGCGCTGACGCCAGCTTCAAAGACCGTTTAGAAACGTTGTAAAACGGAAGCTCCAAGAAAAATGAATAGCGAAAGCTGAACTACAACTTAAAAACGATTAAATATATAATTATGATTGAATCAGAAATATTATCTTCCAAAATTGCACAAAAATGAATTAAAACTAACTCTGCCATCATGTGATGTGATCATTTTCCGCTCTGTCTTAGCTTTAATCCACACTCCCATAATGAAACAGCTTACACTTATTCAATTATTCTTTTTCCAATATAAAGTCCATTTTAAATATTTAAATAATATTCTAAAAATAACTGATTTTTAAACGTGTGACACCGACAACTTGGATTCGCCCAAATTAAAAATAATTGACGAAACGCTCCTGAACGCAGCATCGTCCGTGGGAACAACGTTCAGGCGGAACTCGAGTTTTGTTAGCAAATGCTTTGACGGGACGGTTATTGCAGTAGCAACAGACGACATCCGGACGAAAAGTCATGTTTTGAACAGCTGGGAATATTTAGAAGTCAAAACCGTAAATGTAAAATGCGAAATGTGTGCTTGGTAGAGGCAGATAGTAAAAATGGATAAAAAGGTTGTGGAAGCTGAATCTGAGGGGATTGACTGGGGAGGACGTGGCGCTACTGAGGGAGAGGTGTTAAAGAAGAGCAAAACCTTATCCAAGAATGTCCACACCTGTCTTCCTTATCCACTTACAGACCCCGTCAAATGTTCTCTAATAAAAGGAGACTATCTTTACTTCCACTACGGCTGCGATGGACAAGATGACAGAGGCTGGGGATGTGGCTACCGCACCGTTCAGACGATGGCTTCCTGGCTTTGTCACAACTGGTTTCCACTTAAGGACAAACGCAGACCTCCACCAAGCCTCCCAGAAATCCAGCAAGCCTTGGTCGCAATGGGGGACAAACCAGGCTCGTTCTCCAGCTCCAGGGAGTGGATAGGGACATTTGAAGCCTCCCTGGTCCTTGACTACTTCTACGACGTGCCCAGTAAGCTGGTACATGTCAGAGGTGGAGGGGCAGAGCTGGAGCAGGTTGCAGTGGAGGAGCTCCACCAGCACTTTGAGAAGCACGGGTCTCCAGTCATGATGGGAGGGGACAGGGACAACTCCTCTAAGGGGATATTTGGGGTGTGCACGGGGGACAGTGGGAGCTACTTGTTAGTAGTCGACCCTCACTACTATGGGTGTCAGCTGGAGAGGACAGAGCTGCAGGGGCGCGGGTGGGTGGCGTGGAAAAGAGTTTCATCTCTGGATCAGTCTTCATTTTATAATCTGTGTATGCCTCAGACCGCCCCAAAAATAAACATGAACTAAGTGACAGACCCAAGTGTGTCTCAGAATTACAAATGAATTGTTATTTGTGCATATGAACAATTGTGTGATTTTCTCATGGATGCAGTCAAATATGTTTTATGGGACAGATTTGTAATGCATTGGCAGTGCCATCCTGTGGATGAAATCAATAATTACAACACATTTTAAAAACAAACTGATGAAACAATTTGATGGTCACTTTATGCATTATTGCTTTATTGAATCTCAAATCTTCGTGGACATCTTTAAGTCAGTATATCCCTCATTGATTTTATTTTTTATTTCTACCAAGCTTCAATGTAAATGTTTTTGTTTGTATTTATTTTTATTCATGACCTTTTACATCAACCTATCTGCTGAGTAATTGATACATCGAAAATCTTCATTAAAAGGACTTAAATATGGACCTAATGAGACAGACTCCAGACAACTCCTCATTTTATTGCTCACAATTTATAACCTAATTTGACTACATCTTACTGCCGTCGTATGTGTTTTGAGTTGCAAGAACTCCAACACACCCTTCTACAGTGGGAACACACTTCTAACAGAGATCGCACCCACTTCGTCTCAGTTATCCGGCACACAGTCATTGTAGAAAATCTGAAAGTTCTTGTCGACATCCATCCTCCCCTTGAGGAATTTCTCCAGGTTCTTGAGGGGAACTTCCACCATGTGGTTGTTGACGCGATCATTCAGCCCGTAAGCTGCGTACACAGGGAACTTGTAGCGCACAAAGTACGGTGCATTCTGGTCGAACTCGGTGCAGCAGTAGGCCGACCACATGTACTCTGGTACGGCCACTCGGTCCAGGTTGTTACGACGGATGGTGTGGCCAGAAGTGGTGACCCCTGTGATCACAAAGGCTTTGCCGCGGCAGTAGTTGTTGAGACGTTTGCGGATGACGTCCTGGTGTTCCGCCCAGGGGCCCATGTTGAACTCCCTGATCTGGGGTACTACATTCGTCAAGCTGTAGGTGGAGGCTTTGTCCAGGGGGTCAGCCTGATGCTCGTCGGGGTTAAGCTGGCCACGTTCATACTGAACCACATCAGCGTAGTCCTCCAGGACTGCCTGGGTGTCCTCAAAGTTCATATGCATGCTTGAAGACTGGGGGAAGGGCTCCATGTTGCTGCTGCTCTTTTCTGAAGCCAGCTAGGGAAAGAGGAGGAAAAGCATTACATTACCTTAAATTTTATTTGGTTCTCATGACAGCACTGGATGACAAACATTAATGCATCCTCCTTGTCCTCACTGTAACATTAGCCAGCCTCCCATCCATGAGTTAATGCACGCTTCCTTCTACGCAGTGACAGTTTGTCGGCTGTAATTCAATACAAAGAATATAATTCCTACAGGAATTTACAAAACACAAGGTGTGTGGATTATCAGGAGTAACCAAGTCATGATTCCTGGTATTCGAGTCCCATCTTATTCAATGATATTTGCAAGAAGGCAGACAACTCTACAGCCAGTATCTCCGAAAACTCTGCAACTTGCATCAAAACAACTAACACTTCAGGTAAGTACAGGCAAGAGGTTTGATTTTAGTGCGAACTGTCCCTTTAAAGCAGGAAGTAATTGTTTACTCTTCTTTCTGAGGCGTTTTTACAGTCTAAATGTTCATGGGAACAGTATCTGATTCAAATACCATTCACAGCCAATAAAGTGGCTTATTGCAAGCTTACTGTGTTGCACATAGCAGCAGTAATATAGTTGCCCCAGCTCTCAAAACTGCGAGTATTTGTTTTGTGTCCAAAGAAATAATGAAAGATTTGCCATGTAATGTATATGTGATGAAAAGTATCATATAGAACATGAGAGATAGTAAACTGAGCAAAAGCACACATAGCTTTATTGGATTTGGGTTCAGACTGAAAACAGACTTTTAATAAATCCAAACTAACATTTATTTTAACCTCGATTAAACTTGAAAGAAGACTCACCTGGGGCTCAAACATCCAAGGGAAGTCTACCTTCTTCTCCCCGTCTGACTTCTTAAACGTGTAGGCAGAATAGATGGGGATGTGTCTCTGCGGGTCGTATAGGGTGACATAGCGGGGTTTATCCTCATAGCGCTGGCAGATCTTCTTGAAGGAAGTGCTGAGGTAGCCTCGGGGTGGGGTGCCCATGTACAGAGAGTCCTTGCAGCGCTCGGCATGGTTGAAGTCCCCCACCACTCCTGCGTGGGCCCCCTGCAGCAACACGCAGGCCAGCACGCTCAGGACAGCTGCCAGGGGCAAGGAACGGTTTTCGGATGGAGGTTTCATCGCGGAGGGTCTCTTCGCCTCGATCTTTCTACGTCTGCTTGTATGTCTCTTTCTCACCTGTAACACACCACTGCAAATCCACTCTTGTCTGACAAGTACAGTACAAGGACTTCCATTGTAAAGTCTTTTCCATATATTCAAAGCGCTACCAGAGTTGTAGCAGCAATTTAAAGACAGTGAATGTTATCAAGCGGTGCGAGCATTTTATTACTTTGAACTGCAGAGGGTAAAACGATGCAGACTATATACTCTCAAGAAAAAAAGAGCACCTGTCCTTGGAGTTGTGCACAAATAGCTTTAGTAATAAATGGAAGAGACAGTATAAAAATGTAGTTCAGGAAGAAACTGAGCATATGGCAATGTAAGTCAACGTGTCAGAGAAGAGTAGGAGTTTACGTCTCTTATTTACATGAACAGTCTTTTTACACAATTGCAAATCAGCCAAAATGTTTGAGATGCAAGAGCTTCCGCACCTTTAAGTCCACTCCCATCAACCAGTATGTATATTAATTATCTAAAGTCTGTACTGTCAGGACCACAAAAGCAGAGACGCCCTGAAAAGTTTATAGCATTTATAATGCTTTTGCTGTGGTATATGAATGTTTCATGTAAGCAATTAATGATTGCGTAAAAATGTAAGGTAAGTGGATGAAATCAATGCCAAAAAGGCTGTAAAATATTATTTATATTTTTATAGTATTCCAACTGTTTTAATTTAAATGTGTTAGCTTTGTGAATGACAGTAAGCAATCCGCATTATATAACAAAAATGTGAATGAAAAGACACTTAAATGACAGTTTGCAAAGGTTTATTTCAGCAAATTAGACAATCAGGTGCATTTTTTATGCATCTTCAGCAAAACTACTGGCCAGTTGGTTCTAAATCAAGTGTTCAAAATACAGCAAGAGTACTGTTACGCTATTCAGTTTCAGTATGTATTGCTATTAATTCTAAAGTCCATGTTTTCAGTGACTTAATTGAGCTTTCGCAACAGGCACAGACCCCGTCACAGAAGTCATCTGGAGATAGCACAGGTGTAATTAATAATTAATAAATTCAGTCTGAGTTCAGTTTAGTTCCTCTAGATTCCAGTTCCGATTCCAGTTCTGATTCTTCTGATTCTCATTAATGTGAGCACACTTTGAGTTGAACACAGCCATTGTTAATGTTACACCTGTGCTTTTCTTACTATGAACAGCCCAGTCACCAGAATAAAATGTTGGCAGTAGTAGTAGTAGTAATTGGTAGTAAATGTAGTTCTGCAAACCACATATCCGCTCGCGTGTGTACGTGTCATGGGCTGTGAACCAAATTAACATTTCTGCAAAACCTGTCCTATCATGTTCACATTGCATGTTCATGACCTAACTGTCATGTCATGAGGCGGAAGAGACGGGGGTGGAGTTACACACTGCCCAGTCGGTGTCCACAGTTCAAATCAGCGTTTCAACATTTGTAAGTGTGAAACCCTTCAATATCAGTGACGAGCGAGCGGGGCATTTCAACATTCGTAAGATTGATATAACTAGATATTTTTAAGGAGACCTGTGAAAATTGAACTTACAAAATGTTAAGTTTTAACATATATATATATATATATATATATATATATATATATATATATATATATATATATATACACATATATACATATATATGGTTTGCAGAAACAAGCATTGCCAACATTTATTCTAGCGATGGGGTCGCTATGGAGAATGGCTTATTAAAGGAGTAGAAACAACACATGAATTGAGGCAAAATGGCCCATAGCTGTTTTACACCGAAACATTTGCCTATTCAGTTTTACTGGAGGCTGCTGGGACACAGTCACCAACAAAGATCTGAAAGTTTTGTTGTACGTAGGTTGTCTTCTTGAGGAACTCCTTCAGCTTCAGGACGGAGACTTCCACCACCTCGTTGTTCTCCTCCTCGTTGAGGCCGTAGTGAGCGTAAGATGGGAACTTAAAGCGCTCGTTGTAAGGCATGTTGTGGTCGTAGTCGACACAGCAATAAGCCGACCACAGGTACGTGGGCACTGCAATGCGGTTCATGTTTTCCCGGCGGATCATCTTCCCTGAGGTGGTGATGCCCGTGACGATGTAAGCTGTTCCGCGGCAGTAGTTGTTGAGCCGCTTGCGGATGACGTGCTCCTGTTTGTTCCAGACTCTGTTGCTGAAGTCGGGCACCATGGGCACGACGTTGGTCAGGGTGTAGGTGGAGGCTTTGTCATCAGGGTCGTCCTGATGCTCGTCTGGGTTGAGGACGCCGCGCTCGTAACGGACGGCGTCCGTGTAATCCTCCAGGACAGCTTGGGCATCTTCAAAATTCATGTGCATATAACCACGTGGGAAAGGCTGCATCTCATCTGTGTCAGACACTGTTGATAACTGTGAAGGGAGACAGACCCAGTGCAAAATGAGAGGACGGTAGAAAGTGATTTCCCTGAAGGTGTAAGAATTCAAGCTTTTTGCTGAAAAAATACAAACATGATTTCTTTACCTGGGGTTCATACATCCATGGGACATCCACGCATTTCTCCCCTTCTGAGCGTTTGAAGGTGTAGGCAGAGTAGACCGGTATATGGTCCACAGTGTTGTACAGCGTCACGTAGCGTGGCTTCTTGTTGTAACGTTGACAGATGAACCGGAGGGAGTCGTGCTCCAGTCCAGTCGGTGGTGTTGCCATGTAGAGGAATTCTCTGCACTCTGGAGACAGCTCCCTCTCCACCTTCCCTCTCACCGCGGATGTTATTACGTTGACGAGAAGGAACGCCGTCTGCGCCCAAAGTGCCATCGTCAGGAGGGCTTGATGTTGCTCTTGTCAGAGGTTAAAGCTGTAAAACGTAGTCAAGTGTGTTTCTGTGAGCTTCTGCAAATGATTGAATGTGTCTCATACATTTCACACTCTGCTTTCTGTAATCAGGATTCTATATGCAAAGCAGCAGGCCGACAGTTCCTCCACCTCGGTAGATCCACCCACAGCTAGAGGACCTGCTGCAGTAGATAGCCAATAGGGAGACATCAGTGTCTTAGTGTCTTTTCAACCTCTGCAAGTCATGCACATCCTTTATTCAAATGTACAATTCTGGTCAAGTTCTTAATGTTTTCAAAGATACCATGGATGCCATGCCGCACACGTTGTGCACTAGAACAGGGCTGTCCAAATTGTGACCCGCGGGCCAGATTTGGCCCGCCATGTGGTTCAGCTCTGCTCGCAGTATGTTTTCTAGCAAAAATGATCTAAAATTATTTTATTTTAATTATAATAATGTTTATGTTGTTTTAATTTTGTTGGGTAAAATTGAATCTTTAATTATGTAGGATCCTTTTTCATAATCTTAGTAAGGTGGACAGAAATCAGTTGCTCACGTATTAATGAACATTCAGTGATTGTTTCCCCGCCGAAGCTTTTAGCTCAGCAGCTAAAAGGGCACACATTTGCTGAGCGGTGCCAGGGGCGGTGTACCCTGCTTAGCTTGGCGCACGGAAAAAAGGGTGTGGAACGGCACAAGTCATTGGAAACAATGGGTTTCAAAATGTAGCGGTGCCGTTGTCATGTTGTCTGAAAGGCCATAGCACTTTATGTAAAGGTCCTTGTCGTATTATGCTGTTATCAATGCTTATTTAGTCTTAAGGTCTTATGACAAGGGCCTTATGACCTATTGACTAATGCTTATGACAAGTACCTTAATATAAACTGTTAATAAAATAAAAAAATAAAAAAATGCAGATATAAAGTTGCCTTTAGTGGGCGGCTGTGGCTCACGGGTAGAACCAGCGTTTTGTTATCGGAGAGTTACTGGTTCAATTCCTCTGGTCTGCATGTGTCCATGGGCAAGATACTGAACCCCAAACTGCTCCTGACGTGCTGGTCGGCATCTTGCATAGCAGCCACAGGCATCAGTGTATAAATGTATGTATGAATTACTGTAAGTCGCTTTGGACAAAAGCGTCTGCAAAATGGCTTAAATGTGAATGGTATGAGACAGTGGAGACTTACAGGGAACATAAGGAAAAGGAGAGGGATGACGTGCGATGATGATCCCCTGCCAAATTCAAAACAGGTTCAGTTTTATGAAGTTGGAGTCACCAGGCTGCCGTATAAAGCCCTAAATGGCGAGCAGCTACTTACTTTGACTCTGGGATTCTCGCTTCCTCGGTTAACATATTTTTCTACATCACCATGTTCTCCATTAGCACACACACACACACACACACACACACACACACACACACACACACAAAAACAAACAAACAAACACACACACAGCAAGCTAGAGAGTTCTGTATAGGTGAGGGCTTGTCTGCTGAGCTGCACTGGTGCTGGTCAGGGTTCAGCCGGCCCCAGAGCATCTAACTAATCTTGTTCAAACAGTGAGGCCATTATGTAGCTGTAAATTGCTCACAGAGGGATAAAAAAACTTCTTCTTAGCAGCCAATAACTTGTTCAAAGAATCTCATCTCCTTCTATGTGGATTTATAAAAAAAACTAGCTAGTGAAACGTAATCACACAGCAAAACACAAGTTTACATTTACTTATGAGACACAGACAGGGTTATAGATACAGAGTAATTTCATTACCAAAAAGGGGATGAGAGACCATTACATGAAATTTAGCTGGGAGCACAAGAAACAGCCAGTGGAGTTTGAACTATCACATTACACAACAAACAGTTTGGGGTTTTGTCTTTTTGCCTTTTATTATTTTTTATGGCTGTGTTATTGATCTATAAATCACTAATGAGTTAGCTTTATTTACAATTTCACCATTTTTGTAAAGATGGAGAAAAAAAACACATCTACAGTAAAAGTTCTTAGTAACATCCTCATTTTAAAAATTGTATTTATTCATATTCGATTCACAAACATTAAAGATGTCACTACTGAGGGACAGGAAAGATGGTTTCTCATGGGATATATTATGTCCAACGATCATCCTGTGAAAGGCAAAAGAATGACTAATGCAGGGTGAATAACAGGCACTCATGTACAAACTAAAATTCCCCATAAAGAAAATGTTTAGCTACTTTGAACGCCCTCCTCTGGCCTGTGTTGCATGTTTTATCACCTCTCTCACACACAACAGGTTCTCATATATATCCTTTTATTTTTTTACCTGGCATTGCCTTTAAAAAAATCTGTTTTCTAAATATTAACATGATGATACTTCATCTGTACACCACTAACATATATACAGCTGTATCAGAAGCAGTAAGCAACGCAGAGCCATATGAGGTAGACTGCATCGGGAACATGTGGACTGTGAACTCCAGCTAACCAAGGCCTAATCTGGTTTGCATGAAATACACATGACATAAATGGATGAATTAGAGTTGCATGATTGGAAAGGTATCTAGCATGTCTATGCATGAATTATTAAATAGGAAAGTTATTTTTCTTTTTAATCAAAAGAAATAATTAATTAAATGATTTATTTATTTTCCAACATATGTTATTCTGAAGGAGTTAAGTACATGTGTACTGGACATATGAAGTGGAAACCATTACACAACATAATGTGATTTAGGAATTTATATTTAGATACAATCTGAAGACTATTAAATATTGCTGTTTAATTCAACCATGCAAGTATAATTATATTATATTTCTAACAACACACAAAAACAAGGAAGAATCTAAAAAATAACCAATGGTGCAGGACGTCCACTGGAGTGGATAGATGTATTTTCAGTCACAGAAAAAAAAAAGTAAATGAGCCCTAAAGTGCCATTCATTCATACATTTTATTTCTACTGTTTCCCCATGATAACGAGTTCATTTCACACACGATAGTGTAGTATATTAAATCATTGCAGGAAACATCATTCAGTGTAGCAATGTCAGAGGAGCAGGAGCATATCGATCACTGTGTCACATATCTTCTCAATCAAGGCCTGACACAGGCTGAAATAGCATTATGCCTTGCTATTACAGATAATATACACATTAGTGTGCGTAATCTAAGAAGACGGTTAACAAAGTTTTAGCTGTATCGGTGGCGCAATCTAAGTGAGCCTGATGTCATCGTTAACTACATAGCTGACCAGCTATGATGTCCTGGGCATCTCCATGGATACCAGATGCCCGGGACCTCATAGCTGGTCAGCTATGTAGATTACGCACACTAATGTGTATATTATCTGTAAACACATCGGCCAGCATGCCATGCCACTTGTGTGTGATGAAAATCTCAGGCCTATCATATCACAGTCATTATCCCGAGATCTCAAAGTAATTGTATTGTTATCTCGGTAAAATTAGCCTGTTATCTCGGGAAAACAAATGAAATTAACTCGTTATCACAGGAAAATGGAGGAAATAAAATGTATGAATACATGGCCCTTTAGGGCTTCCGTATATAACACCTTATTTGAAAAAAAGGTAAAAACATCAACAGTTAATCAGTGGCGTGCACAGACTTTTTGAAGAGCAGGGGCGAAAAGAAGGGCACTTTAGCGCGTGTTTTGGCTCCCAAGAGGGCACTTTAATACGCATTTTTCAACAATTGGGCCACAAAGGGGGGCGACTGCCCCCCCTGCTCCCCCCTTGTGCACATCACTGCAGTTAATCCAGAGGTACTTGGTGCTTCTCCTCTTCCCTCCGCCATTTTGAATTTGTGATGCCATACCTCAAAATGACCAAATGATACAAGGGAAAACAATCAACTGGCAGAGTGGAGTGGGCTTTTTGGGTCTTCCACTTTGAAGGTGAAGGCATCATTAAGCGCTAACCTGACCTTGCTCTTTCCCTTCTTAATGATCACAATTTAATTCCAAAACACATGAAGCCAGGCCTACTTAACACTACTTCTATTTTAGTTTTCTTGAGTTAGTCCTCTTTTTTCCAGGAGGTGCACACCATTAAAGGCTTCATCCACGACTCCAGTTCCATTCGTCCAATCATACTGACACACTGGTCAGGTCTCTCTTCTTCTTGAAGGCGTTTTCTGACACGCAGCCCCTGTAGAAAATAGTCATGTCACTGTCTATGTCTGTCTGGCTCTTCAAGAAGCTCTCCAGAGTCTTCAGCGGAACTTCAACCACACTCTGCTCAGTCTGTTCATTCATTGCATAGCCCCCATAACCAGGGAACATGAACCTCACCTCATACGGAGAGTTACGGTCGAACCGCGGGCAGCAGTAAGCCAGCCATACGTGCTTTGGGATGGCCAGGCGGTCCCTGTTTTCTCTCTGGACAGTCGCCCCAGAAGTGGTCACACCCGTCACAATGAAAGATTTGCCGTGGCAGAAGTTGTTGAGGCGACGGCGGATGACGTTCAAGTACGGGTTCCAGGAAGTGTCCAGGACGTTTGTGATCAGTGGGACTACATTGGTCAGAGTATACGTGGAGGACTTGTCATCTGGCTCTGATTGGTGCAGGTCAGGATTCAGCGGGCTGCGTCTGTAATCGACCGCATCTGTGTAGTCCTCCAACACAGCCTGGCTGTCCTCGATCAGAGGCGGGGTGTCCTCAGTCAGGGGAAGTGCTCTCATGTTGCCACTCTCATCGTCAGAAACCAACTGTGAAGGAGAGAGATGACAGAAATGTGGTGTTTATTATATTAAAAGTGACTGTATGATTAAGGCCAAAACATTTAAGCTAATGAAAAAAAAAACTGTAATTGCAGTACTACTAATATGTAACTCCTTCTCATCTAATGTCAATAGTGATTTTCTTCACCTCAAGATATGATCCCAGCAGTCCCAGCAACATCAAGAACTTGACTTGATTTAACCTATAAAAATGACTTGAGTCACATATAGCCATAGCTATATAATAAAGAAAAAAGATTTAATTCATGTTTTTAAGCGTAAAGGGTTAGTTCATCTTTTATTAAATGATGAGTTAAGGACATGACATGACATGACATGACAGGGTAAATATGAATGTTTCTGTGGTTGTAGTTTAGCCTTCACTGCGCTAAACTAAAGGTTTGCCATCATTGTGCAAAACTAAGCTTTAGATTAGCTATCTTCGTGGTAAGCCAAGCTAAAAGTTAGCTGCCTTATGCTAAGCTAGGATAATCAGGTGCTTACTCCATACATTTAGCTCACAACATAAGAGTGATATGAACTTGCCGATTTTTTGTGCTAAACTAAGCTAAGCTAAAGGTTAGCTGTGTTTGTGCTAAGATAAGCTAAGCTAAAGGTTAGTTGTCTTTGTGCTAAGTAAACTAAGGGTGAGCTGTCTTTGTACTAAGCTAAGCTAAAGGTTAGCTTTCTTTGTGCTGAACTAAGCCAAAGGTTGCTGTATTCGAGCTAAGCTAGGATAATCAGATGCTGGCTCCACATATTTAGCTGACAGCTAATATCTACTCCACCAACTCTTAGCGTTGTTTGGGTGATTGGTGACTGCTGCAAGGCGGCCCAGCATGAGCTCCATACAGTCTTCTTTACAAAATCCTGCCCTCAGTAACTGGCAGAATGACAGCCAATCCAAAACTGCTTCTTCTGCTTGCTGCTTCTGTAAACCTCTCTCAAGATTCAAGGTTCAAGTGAAATACAAGCAAGACTGTGCTACAAATCAAGTCGCCCCAAAACATTCAGCTTCTCACAGGCTTAACACTAACTGACAAATAATCCAAACACATTAGTGCTGCTCCCTCTACCTGGGGCTCATACATCCATGGAGTGTCCACCCTCCTCTTCCCATCAGACTTCTTAAAGATGTAAGCTGAGTAGAGGGGGAGGCGGCGACTGCTGTCGTACAACGTGGCGTAGCGCAGTTTGTCTGCATACTTCTGGCAGATCCTCCTCAGGCTGGTTCCCTTCATCCCTGCAGGTGGTGTCTGCATGTAGAAAAAGTGGCTGCAGTCTCTGAAGCTGGTGGACACACTGGCACTGACCAAGGAGGACGCCATCAGCAGGGAGAAGGACAGGACGCAGGTGCAGAGCAGATGCATCGTCACACCACAGGACTAGATGAAAATAGGAAGCCTGGTCCTTTCCTCATCGTCTGGGGTTTGACGTGTCCCATCACAGACGACGACATTCCATGTGGTGATGAGATGTTCTGTTCAACATGTCTTCCTGTATTGGTGATTGGTGTCATAATCTAGTGGAGTTTAACGACTGTTGGACAGAGACTCTGTATGCAAAGCAGTAGCAGCTCGGAGTGGATCCATTGGCTGGATTTGACTTATCTGCTCTTACATTGTGCAGCCCTGCGCCTCTGCACAGGCTTCTGTCAGGCTGTGCATACACACACAGACATTAAAGTAAAACACTGCAATCTGAGCATCTTTTATGTTGATATTTTATAAATTGGCTTTTTTACATTAAGAACATTAGGAGCCTCGATCATCTCTATAGAATAGCCCAAACTAGCCCAAATTAACTGGCATGAGTTTTTGTGATAGCAAATGGAGATAAGACCGTAGTTATTCTCAAGGAATGACGGTGGGATAACATATCAGAGACTTAACTGCCCTATAATTTATAGATAAGGCTGTTTCTGATACAAATGTAAAGTGAAATCCCGCCATAGTCTTCAGAAACACCAAAAACCTGAAAACGGTTGCCGTGAAATGGGTGGATTTAGCAAAATAATCATTAAAGTGCATTCAAATCAGACTGAGGTGGGCTGGAGCCATTAGAAAATGCATGATCAAGCCAAACCCACACAGTCCTTATGAGGTAAATCGAGTCAGTCTCATTTATATAGCCCAAAATCAAAATCACATTGCCTCAATGGGCGGTATAATATGTACAGTGAATGACATCCTCCGTCCCTAAACCCCTTGATGAATTCCCCAGGATATAACCCTTGCAGCAGGGAAGAAACAATGAAAGAAACTTCAGGAACAGCCACAGAGGAGGATCTGTCTCCCAGCATGGGCAGACATGCAATAGTTGTGGCATGTACAGGACAACAAAATCACAGAATATACAAATTTCATTGAACAAGTTTGCAATACTAGTGGATTATATAAAATATAAGTGAAGAATGCAGATTCAGGAGGACACCTGAGCAGGCAGAGGCATCACCAAGCGGTGAACAGGCCATGCAACGTCCTATACCCCGTGTTGACCAGGCAGATGACAGGCCACACAAGTGAAGTCGTTCATGGTTTGATAGACCTGGCATGACCCGTGGAAATGATTGATCCTGAATTGAGAATAAAATAAAGAATTACAAGGATTTAAAAATCTCTTTTATCACTGCTGCAATCTTTAGCAATCTTTAGTTTTTAAAAATGTCATTTTAAAAATTACACATTTACACTGAAATGTAAGTAAGGCCTAACGTTACACACATAAACATTAGAAAATGATTAAATTCGGTTTTGGTTGTTTTTCTTCTTGGATTTTTTGTCTTTGCTCTTTGTTATACTAAAATAACTAGAGCATTGTGTTTATTTACATATTTTTGAGCCATTCAAACCTTTTGCGTATGGAACTTATATGCTTTTTTGATGTTTGAAAACACATTAAAAAGAATGCACGCACATAAAAGCGTTTCAGTCTATGGTTTCAGTAGCAGCTTTCAGTTATTCAGCTGGTACATGTGTTGGTCAAATGCACTAATGAACTGATAAAGTGTGCCTGTCGCCCCCTGGTGACCATTTTGAAAAACTAAAACTTCACATCATTGATGTATGTACAGATAAGGTAAAAAAAAAATTACCTTCACAGAAAGTACATTGTACATTTTGTGTGTCTTTTAATTTGAGGTATATTAATTTATATGAATTAAAAACCATTATAAATTCAAATAAAGGTCTCAATATTACCCTTTAACACATAACCCCTCAGGGCCTCAAGACATTCTGTTATCATTGCAGTTGTTGTTGGAAAAAGCATTGCAGCGAATAACAATTACTACAAACCAGTTGAAAAACAACCTGAGGTATTAGGATCGTATTAAGATTGGTAATTATTTACACCCTGATGCTCCTTTACGCACAAATTAGGTTAGGTTTTCATCAAACTGCATTCGCAAGTTCTCCTATTGACTGGTTTCTTCTATTAAAACATCCCATTCAAATGTCTGTGTAAATGTCTGCAGTTATATTCATGGTGATGTTTCCATTGTTCTTTATATTTATAAAATATGTGTTGTTTTCTACAGTTCTGCTTGTTGTGTTCAGCTAGTTTGCTTACATGCACAGACATGCCCAAAATCATTTACTGGGGTGTCTTTATACAGTGTTACTCAACAGCGCCCCCTGCTGACTAAACAATATACTGCTGCCAGTACACGTATTGCACATGCGCAGTTCGACTTTGCCACTCAACACGCACTCCTAGTCATTCACTTCACTTTCAAGGGTATTGATAGCGGATAAGTCAACATAGCCCATCCTCCAATTTCAAGCACGATGCAATTGACTGCAGAGTGTGTGAAATAACTTTTTCGGGAGTTAATTTCGTTGTTTCCGTGGCCACACGTTGCTGCCTCGCGCATTTGCACTGCGCTTGGCTGTTTTCGCTGTCATGCCTACAGTAACGTTACCATCTCATGCTAATGTTGGCCTCACGCCTCCGCTTAGTGGCTAATTAAACCCATCCAGCGACGGCGCCCTGCATCTGTACATGCTGTTGCAAAGTGCACCGCACACCAGTGTCCAGGCTAGTAAATAGGGGTGTGTTTGCCCTGCTACAACATTGGTTAGCCGCTTGTCAATGTCCAGTCACGTGGTATCACACGGACGGCCATGTTTCCGAAACACAAACAACAAGAAGAGCAGCGACTAGGAGCCAGCAGACACATACTGATACGCAGCTGCGACCGTTGGAGGAGAGGGAAAAATAATAAATAAAATACAGAGCGCGACTTTCTGAAAGTACGATTCTGTCGAATGAATACGTTTACAGTGTTTAAAGAGACCAATGCATTCGGTATATTGGCTGTAGACACACCGTGCAGGCAACCAGTCTGGTAGCTATAAACAGTGAAGGTAAGCCGTGGTTCCTCTTTGCAGCTTGTCTTTTAGCTAGCTGGCTAACGTGAGCTAACATGCTAACCTCAGCGCTCGTAGCTCGAATTGGTTTGGGATTTACGAGTCGCGAGAAGGGCATTTGCACGAAGTTGTTTCAATGCTTTGGCGCTGTTGTTTCTGTCGCGGTGTTTGTTTTGTTTACATCGCGCCAGCGCTAGCTTAACACCGACAGCGGAGTGGAGGTGGTCGTCCGCACATTGGCGGAGCAGGCCGGGGAGTCTGATCTCCACACTCCGCCCCCCTCCGCCATCATATCTGGTGTCATTTGAACCTACAAGCGAAGGCCTTTACGATCAACGCATACCTTGTGCTAGGTTAGGTAGCGAGCTAGCTAACCCATCTCTGTTATGCAACAGAAATATGATATCGGGGGGCAAATTCTGTTGCTGCGATTGATTTATCTACATTTCCACACCGATCGATCTGCTGTAATTGGCCTGAAACACGAACATGTATACGCTAACGTAGCTCGCAAACCACTTGCGCTAGCTAATGTCAACTGGAGCTATTTTGTCTATACGTTAGCCATCTTTACCACCAAACATTTTAGCCCTGCTTAGTTTTGGTCAAGTTTCGGATCGGTCGTCATTAAATTCGAGCTTTAGCATAGCATTACAGTCTGGATCCCCGCAGCTTGAGCTCGTTATCCCGCCACGTTTTTGAAGTACACAATATTTGCAGATATTCAAACGCGCAGGAGATGTTATATCCTGCAAGCAGCGTTATTGCTCTGTGACCTTGCTTGAGTTTTCTCATCGCAAAGTTAGTGCTCCATACTAAATAGCTCGATGCAGGTAGCCGCAATCGGGTTAAAGACGTTAAGATTGACGTTCCCTGTTCGATTGTGTTCTTCCGTTTTTGATTGATTCTCAATGATCCCACTGATTTCTGTAGTTTTCGATAATCGGTGCCATAACTGAATCATGAGGTTAATTGTTCTTTTGATTTGCTGCCCTTTAAACCCATAAATCAAATCAAACATGCACGCGTTGAAAGCCACAGTGCTCACCAAATCACCTAACTTTAGGTTTGAGTATGATCAGTAGATGCAGTTAAAAATATTGGTTGTAAAGGAATACCTAAAATATTTGTGGGACATTCGCATCAGTAGCTTGAAGGAGTTAAGGAGGTCTGATGGCATTTATCCCAGGTTAAACATGGCGGTTGTGTATTGTTTTGTTACTTTAGTTACTACAGATCTTGAAATACCCTCAGTTCACACACTCGCGGGGTTTCAACTTCATCTCCAACCCAAAATAAGAATTAGTAACTTATACCAACGCTACATCCAGGCGTCAATTGGACCTGTCACCATCAGATGTTCCGAGAGTCCCTTGTCATAAACATCTATGTGTCGGAGTATGAATCATTATGTTACTTAATGTCCTTACAGGAGGTAGACATTTAAAGGGCTCGTGTATTGAATTCCCTGTAATAACATGGTGTTGACCAATGGCAATGAAGCTCCAACAGCACAGACTCCCCCAGCTTCATTTGCAACAACTTCTCGACACGCGTTCTGTTGTGTCGGAAGGATTTTTACGATAATGTAAATAGTGATGGTGACACCATTTAGTGCCACCCCTCAAACAACACGTAAAAAGCTCCCCCCACTTCTTACAACATATCAAAGGAATTTTCCAATTGAGTAAACAACGATACAATTACAGGGATAAAAACGTGAATCACTATAATAATGTCACAATTACTGTCGAGGCACTTCATAAGAACTCTGTGATATGGGCAAATAGCGTCTCAATATATTCTGGCAGTCTTCAGTGTTGACATTTGATGCTATTTTTAAGCACACACCGCCGTGTTACCGTGAGTCATCCGAATTACACATTTGTTAAAGATCCATTCGGGGTACTTTTGAATAACCGTTAATCATATGCAGGAGTTGAATGCCTCCTCTTTTAAAGTTTATTAGCAAGTTGCCAGTTGCCTTAACTTTACAAAGCTGACTCAGATTAAAAAAAAAAAAAAAAACGATACTTATCTGGCGTGGAAGAGCTACGGGGCTTGTACCAGCTGCAGGGAGGTGAAGCTGACTCGGAGGTTGGAAAGTTATGTAATGCTTAAAGATAGACACACCTGGTCAAAGTTGGCTTGTTAGTAATATTGGTGTGTCTTTGAATTGAAATAGCAGGTATTATATGTATCCGTAAAAATGTAAATCATGCAGTTAAACGTTGTTCCACCAGGGAACAGTACAGTACTTAGTTTTTTTCAGCAGAACTTTTATACAACTATTTTTAACAAAGGTAAAACAATAACTGTTATGTCAGTGTTCATATACTTAAGATTCTTGGAGGCTTTGAATGTGTTGATCAATTCCTCTATTTATACCTGAATACCTGAAACGCAATCAAGATATCTCATCACATTGACTCATAAATTGTCCACTATATAGACATTAAGAGTCACATGTCATTTTCAACATTGATGCCTTCATATAAACGGTGAACAAATACTCTGACTGTTAACAGTTTTCTGTCTTCTTGATTATTTTAACAGCTTGCAGGGTGATTGTAATTGGTTACAACTGTTAAAATCTGCTGGTGATGTGTTAACGGAGTCACTGAATTTGACGGTCCACCTGATTACTCTCTTAACATAATCTAAGGGGACAAAGACACTAAATTTCTTCTTCTTTTGAAGTCAGAGTGTCACATTGTTGTTCACAAAGTTATGTTATGTAAAGTAGAAAGAGCCCTACTCGTGCCCTGCTCGATAAAAGGTAGTCATGGTAGTACTTTGAATTTACTGTAACATTTTTCTTTATTCTGGCAGTATCCTGTCATTTGGATTTGCCGACAAAGCCCAACAACGTAGAGCAGATTGTAGAAATCCATTTCAAAAATGGAAACGCAGACTCGCATGCACACAAGACGGTGCATTGTTGGTGTTTGAAGGACATGTGTTCATTCGCCTAGCTTGAGACGGTGGTTGTGCAGTGCTTCGCTCAAAGAAAACAAAGGATCGTCATGATTGTAACAGGGAGCATAATAAGAAGAAAGCTAAAATAACCACAGTCACATTCAGAAACATTGGTTTAACTTGTGAATTACAGTAACGTCCAGCTCTCTGCCAGCCCCAGTTTTACATTCGTAGCGGTTATTTATTTATTTTTTTACTTAAGTTGGTTTACTCCGGTATCACGAGAATAACTGGGAGAAAAGAAGTTGTTCATAGTGTGTACATGTAAGAATATTATGTATTTTTTCATACCATAGAGACAAATTATGTATGAGCATAAACAGTTGAAATTTAGCTGCCTCGATATTGGTTTAGTTGCCATGACACTTTTTTTTTTTTAAGGAACTATCCCCAACCAGCTGCATGGTTTTAGAAGCAGCTGGTTCACAACATCACTAAAATAGCTTTCTGGATGGAAAATCTCTTAAGGAGCAGCAACACAAGGCCATGATTGAGCACTTACCTACATATAGTTCGCTGTTTCATTATTTGAGAAGGGATACCAGAGTGTTTTTCTCTCGGCTCAGTGTGCTGTAGCAGATTGATCAAATTGGGCCGGTACCTTTCAGCGTGTCCAAGGCTCAGCGCTAAAATGAGTGTGTCATGGCAGCACTACTGAAAATCAAATTACGCCTCCTTTCCTATCACAATATAGGCAGACTGCCAAGCTGTGAGAATGTGTCTCACCAGCAGCTAATTTCTTAAGTGTACGCTTCTGACATTATTCTTTTTGTCCTTTAATCATTGGATTTCTCTCTCTCTCCTTCTCTCTTTCTTTCTCTTTCAAACTATGCTTTATTTCCAGTGGTGCAAAGGGAGGAGGACAGGAAATAAAGGAGTTACCTGGAGGGTCTCCGTCAATCCACATTTCAGTTGGAGCGAGACAAAAAGGCACGGAGGGAGAGAGAGTGAAAGGAGAAGAGGAGTGCGAGTCGCGTCTGCTCTTGGCAGCTGTTCCAGCAGCCTGTTTCATTGTTCGGCTGTTATTTCGTTCCTGCGTTACCTTTTTTTGATGAATCAGTTCGTATTTTTAACTTCAATGTGAGATATTACTGCTGTAAAAAAAAAAAGAAAAAAAAAAAAAAGAAAACCTTATTACTAGCAAAGAGTGTTTTATTTTGTTCCATTGTTAATTTCCGAGGTTCTTTTTGTTTCTTTTTTTATGTTTAACAACCTTTTTCGGCTGTGAGTAGCAGGAGCTTCCATTCTCCAAACTATTGTCGAACCCCCTTCCTTACCTAGTTAGGACCTGATAACCTGGTATTCCTCAAGCACCTGAAACTGGCAGCTATTCTCTTTGTGTCTGTGTGTTTGGGGAGCTCTGTGATCACAGCTTAAGCACCACTCAGCCTTCTAGTCACCTAAGCCTAACTAAAGCAAGCCAGCTCTAGCCTGGTCCAGCCCAGTTCAGCCTGCTCCGATCATCTGGACAGGGTAAGGCAGTTTTTGTCACGCTTTTGCCTTTGCTCATATAAGTTGTGTTTTTTTTTTTCTTTTTCTTTTTACCTGCAGTAAATAAAAAATATTCTTTTTTTCCCCGCAGATACTCAGTTCTGTGTGGACGTGAGGAATATGACTGCTGAGACACTTAACTTCGGCCCAGAATGGTAATGATCTGATTTCTTTACATTATTTCAACTTTTTTTTTAACTTTTTAAAGCTGCAATAAATACATACGCAATACGGTATAAGTCAGTAAGAACAAAATGAATGTGACTACTCTCAGGACGATGAGATCAATTTTTACCAACAATGCAGTTGCTGCTATCGAAAATGTATTAAGTGATCTATGTCCCATAGTTGACCCCAGTCAAGGTCTACTTTCCATGCTCATTCTGGAGCTTTTGACCTTGATCAACTAGTCTTTGTCAGCAGATACTTTACTCAGTCATGGAACTGTTGAAGTACAACCATAAACATTATTCAGGGCATTTTTTAGGACTTTGATTTTAGGCTGATCTCACGGAATGATGGTGTACAGACACAATATTTAGTTTCTGCCTCAAGGGCTCCCTCAATCTAAACAATAAAAACAAAAGACGTATTATAGTGATGTCGTAAAGTTGCATGGGATCATGGTAGTTGCTGTCTTCACCGGCATACAGCCAGCATTGCAGCTTAAGATCTATCTGACGTGACCTAGGCAGAAATGTTCAGGGATGAGGATGCTTTTAAGTTTCATTCACATCACGTTCGCCGACTTCCCTCCTCACTCTCGGACGCATCATCTGATGATTCCCCAGAAGTTACAGCCACGGGCGAAAAACCAAATGATGCGCACCGTTTCCTTGAAGAAAATGACAGATTCCTCCAGGCTTAAACTTTGTTGGAAATGTTTTGGATGCTGCAAGTTCACAGCTGAACAAAAATGCAACAAATGTCCAGTTGTTTTAAGACATTTTATTGCAGAAATGTTTCATATTATATCTTTAAATCTATTGCAACATCGCTGTCTTGCATTGAATTAGGGGCAAACCTTAAGCTAAGGTTACTTTTATATGTTAGGCGATATGATGGAAGGAGGCAGTGAGTGATTTCCAAAAAGGTGTCCAGTATTTTTATTTTTTTAATTTAATTTTTTTTTTATTATTCAAAGCGAACATCTGGGGACATTTACATACACATACAATGGTAATACAACAAATCTGAAGAACTTTGTTTTGTTTTTGTAATATTAATGTAATGACGGTGGCCACGTACTGTAAATACAGGTTCTGAAAAGATGCAGTTATATTGTGCTGTGGTCTGATTTGAAGATTTTCCCAGCAAAATTGTAGTTCACAGTTATATGACTGCATGTATTAATTGCTGGAAAAAGTAGCTGCAGGCAGTAAAATAGAGAAGTTAAAATTTGATGCATTGAGATGCTTTTAGAATCGTGCATTCAAATCATTGACAGGTGAATCCCAGTCCGATAAAGATTCATGTGTCTAATATGAACTAAAGAGCTATAGTTTTGGACTGCAAGTTGAACAAAACGAGCAACTTGTTGACGTCACTGCGTCAGAATTGTGTTTTTACACTTTTCCCTGCTGTTGTATGAACGCAGCCATTAACAGAGAAAAGACGTGCAGATTAACCACTGATCAAAATGATTAGTTGCACATTTTGTTCTGCACTACTGGACAAACCAACATCACTCTGTGTACTTCCCACCATCAAGAGAGAAGAAATATGTAGCAGTAAATCATTGTAGCTATCCACACGGGGTCAGTTGTTTTGTTTACTCAATTGAATCATTTCAGTTTGGAACTCTGCCTTTTTTTTTTCTCTTGTAATAATTGATTGTGGCCAAGTGAAGTCAAAATGTAGGTATTGTCACAGCGGTTTGCTGTCCATCTCTGTCTGCCTGTGCTGTTTCTCCTCCTCCTCCTCTTCACTGTATGTTTGTGTAGCGATTAATGGATGGGGGGGGCGTAGTCTCCACTTTGGTAGCGCTCCATCTCTAACGGCCTGTGACTGCTTGTGTGCATTCCTGGTGCAACGCCAGCCTCGCAGAATATTTCTCTCTTTACACATCTGCAGCTGCTTTCCTCTCGGTGGCCCTTCTAGTCCTCTTTCATCCTCGTAGCCTTTTTAGTATAGCTACTATGTAACAGCCAGTACATGTGCTCACCACATACAGCTGTCTGGCCAGCATGTCTCTTGGTGCCCGTTCAGCGTCACAAAATGATTTCGACCATTTGAGGTTTATTTGGCAGTTCAGACGACAAGTATGCTGTTAGTCACTGTGGGAGAATTCAAACTGAAAACCTTTTGCCTCACAGATTTATGTTACCAGTTTAAGGCCGAGCGTTGCTCCATAACTCCATAAGACTCAGACAAAGGATTGTGATTGTATGGATTTAAGTGCGTGGACGATCTTTTTGATTTCATGCTTTGTCATGTCATGTCAGGGAGGAAAGCTACATTATGCTAAGGTAAACACAAGCGAAGTGGATACAATTATGCAAAAATATTTCTTAGTACCCCACCCACTGGCACGTTTCCCCAGCTCGCCTCTTGTTATGCATATCAGTCGCCGCTCCACTTTTCTTTTTTTTTTCCCCCCTTTGATATGCCACATGCTACCAACTGGCCTTTTTATGATGCCTTCCTCTACCTCTTACACCCCGCGCTCTCCTCTACACCTCTCTGAGTTGCATATGGTTTTGATGTGGGGCTGTGAGTCAATGACACACTTTGTAGAGGCATGTGAATGGAACCATTGTTAAACAGCAAGCCTTGGAATCTGGCCTGCTAGTAATAGCTTTTTAAAATGAAATCCTGAGATTGGAAAGCTAATATATCATCTGTGTTGAGCCAAGTGTATTCAGGGGGAACTGCGTAGGAGGGTGGTTGATTTGTTACAGAACATTTAGTAAATTCCTTTTTCCGTGCTGCAAGATGGATGCTGTTCGATATTTGTCTCCGATGCAGATATAAAGGAACTTTCTCACAACAGATTTTCTTTATTCCACCCAACCTACCTTCAATTTCAACACTGAGATGTCTTATGGTCTTTTTTGAGATTCATGCAAGAAATACTGACAATTGATAATGTGGTGCCCTAATTTTTAATGATTCCTGTTCTCTTCCTCGCTCAGGCTCCGTGCACTGTCCAGTGGGGGGAGTGTGACGTCCCCCCCTCCTTCCCCCGCCATGCCAAAGTACAAGCTGGCCGAGTACCGCTACGGCCGAGAGGAGATGTTAGCACTTTATATTAAAGACAACAAGGTGGGTGGGAAAACTCTCCAAATGATCTGTCAGGACTATATGAATACAGGATGATAACTATTCTGAACTACGATTTACTTTCTAATTCTCAGCCGGTTTGTAGGTCACTTGTGTTTTGACGCCAAAGTTTTATCCTGCTGGTGTAAGTGTCCATTGTTGTTGTTTCAGGTCCCAGAGGACATGCAGGATAAGGAGTTTGCTGCTATTCTGCAAGATGAGCCCATGCAGCCACTGGCACTGGTGCCTCTCACTGAGGAGGAGCAGGTCTGCCTTACAACTCACCCACTCACACCGCTATCTGCAACTGTTGAACTGTTTCAGCTCATCATGTGATATGTCAATGCGATAGGACCTCAGTCCCAAAGCAAGCGGTTCTGTTGGTTGACAAACGTGGCTGTGAGCTCACATTCCTAACATTCCTCCCTTTTTGCTCTTTCCATTCGCTCTCTCTCCCTCCGCAGAGGAACTTCTCCATGTCTGTGAACAGTGTGGCGGTGCTGAGGCTCATGGGAAAAGGGGTGGGTGGGGCCGCCCCAGCTGGAGTGGTCCGAGGACGAGGGGCCACACGAGGTGGTCGAGGTAAAAGCCAAAGAAAAAAATGAAACCTCCTAGACTCACATTAGAAGAGAAAAATGGCAACAAATAAAGTACGGCCTTGATTCAGCCTAAGTGCACTCATGATAAATCCACAACCACTTGAGAGAAAAAACTAACATGAGTCCAACAGTAACAGAAGTGCTGCCTAAAACCCTTGGCTGAAACTATAATGGCTGTTATCCAATGAAAGTAACGCAGTTTATTCAAGCCAGCCACTGAAGTGTTTATTTCCTCTTTTTCTTCCACCATCTTGATGCAGCACACTTCCTCTTGGCCTGTCTAAATAGCCCCCCTTTTGTCCAGCCCCACCTGTCCTAAACCACTGGGGCTTAAGAACTCACCTTGTGCACACACAGCACCATGCGCATATGAGTGGCCAATGTAAACACTAGCCGTCCGGTTCTGGCCAGCCAAGGAAACAACTTAGAAGAATGATTCTGTATGGGTTTAGTCATTTGTGTGCAATTTCTGATGTGTGTGGCTAATTAAATAGGAGTACAATACATTTTTGTTGGATTATGAAAGAAATATGATAATGATACTAAATATTACATTTTCCTTTGTTTGCGTATAATCAGGACGAGGTCGTGGTGAAGGTGGATTCTACCAAAGAAGTATTGAAGAGCCGGAGGTGGGTTTCGGCCGCAGTGTCCGAGAGATACACCGCAGCCAGAGCTGGGATGACCGGTAAGAAAAACCCACTGCACACTACCTGAAGGTCAAATAAATAACAGCTCCAAGTGCTCTATGGCATAGTAAAGGGGGATCGCTGTCGAGAGAGGCTGTCATCCACTGCAATAAACTGAATAATCCGCTCTGGTATTTTTGTTGCTCTCGTGGGATGATTTATTTTTTGCTGGCATCTTCTCTTGTCTGTCTCTCTGCACTCAACATTCTTTTGGTCTTAATTCTTCAGTAGTTTTTCTTCTTTCGTGTGTGAATAGGTATCTGCGGTGGCGAGATGCCAGTTTTGAGCGGACATTCTTCCCTATCATAAAAAAGTATTTGATTGTTTGGACTTGTTTTCCTCTGTTTATCACTTAACTGATATGAATTTCCCCTCTTTTCTCAGGGGCGAGCGTCGTTTTGAGAAGCCGCTGCGGCGGGAGGTGGGGCGTCCTGCCTTTGAAGAGTCAGCAGGTCCCGGGGGTCCGGGGAGGAAGGAGTACACAAGGGCTGACAGCGATAACTGGCGCACCCTCCGGGAGGAGCAGGACGAGGAGGAGGGGGTGGAGCCAGGCAGCAGCTGGAGACTTACTGGACCCCGCAGGGATGGTATGATAAAAACAAGCATTTATGTATTTACTGTAGGGCTACCTTTAAGGCTTAAAGAAATGGATGAGATCTTTTTTATTTAATAAACTGGTGGTATCAGGGGTTTAACAGTCATTGCAGTTGCTGTGCTGATTCACTGAAAAACGCATTAAAATTAAGCAAAAGTCTTTTATTTCGTGAAACTGAAATTCTGTTTTCTCATAATATACTTTTTCTTGTCATCGAGGGGTTCACGAGTCACAATTACATGGCCACTTTGCACTGAACACCTTTAAACAACATAAGGCCATAGTTTATTTTTTCTTTCACTCAAGCTAACATCAAACCTGAAGCACATCTGCTATTGTTTATTCAGATTAGTGTAATTATTTACTGTGTTACCTGTGGTTAACACAGGCCATAAAACCTCAAGCCTAAACTATACACATTGGCACAACTCACTTTAACAGTGGGTGCAGTGACATCTAGTGGCAGAGGAGTGATTTGCACTAGACACAGTAGCAAGATTTTAGCTGAAACAGACCTGTGGAGTTTCTGAGGACACCAGGTTAAGGGACAACATGACACTTTGTCCTGCCAACACACTCTAAACTGAAGCTGGTTAATGACAGAACCATACCCCCAGGAGGTGATATATATCACTTTTCAAGACATGACCACATTTCTGCAACCTTTACCTACATTTTTAGTAGGAATCTGCTCAGTTTCCTTGATATTTGTGGGACACCTCTGATCTTAAGTTGTGGCAGTATTTTCACAGTTTGTGACCCATTTCTTTCAGATGGTGGTCCTCGCTCAGCAGGCTGGCGGGACCATGCTGCTCCAGGTGAGAGTCGTCGTCGGAAGTTTGATTTCGACTTCCGGGACTCTGAGGGTCATGGCGGTGGCCGCCGGCGCGCAGGCAGTGACGGACTTGAGGATGACAGGGATGGCCTGCCCGAGTGGTGTACAGATGAGGAGGATGGAGAGATGGGCACTTTTGACTCCTCTGGAGCTTTCATGCCTATGAAGGTGTGTTTCGCTCTGTCTTCATTGCTATTTTCGATGTTAGACTCTGTTCTTGTTTAAGTCTTTATGCGAAACCAGTGTTGAAAACCAAGTCTTTGATGCATTATGACTGAATGATGCATCTTTGATTAGCCCTTGAGCCCATGAATGTCCATCAGCATTTGTTACGCTGATTTGTTGTTCATGTGCTCTACTTCTTCGCATTTTCCTCCATCAGAAGGGTGGCAAGGAGACAATCCTGGAGGAGGAGTTTGAGTTTAAGGGGATAGAAGAGGAAGAAGAGGAGGAGAGCTTCATTGACATGGATAGGAACAGTGCTGAAGGAGACAAAGAAAAGGGTGAGGAAAGACTTAATGTTATTAATCTTTTAATAAGATTGCAGTTACCAATTGATCAAAAGCTAAATTAAACCGTTCTTAAAGCGAAATAATGAAATGGAATTACAATATAAGAAGAGCCTTTCGTGTCTTGAATGTGCAAAATGTCAACTTGTTTGCGCTTTCTCCATTCTTTCCAAGTTAATCACAAGCCCTTTCATCACCTGTTATTGTGGCATCCTACTTAATGATTTGTTTCCTTCCACTCATTTCTTCACAGAGAGTAAAGAAGCTGGCTCTGCTGTGGGAGATGGTGAGACAAAGCCAGCATCACCCTCTTCTTCTCCTCCAGTCCAATGTACCCCTCCATTTGTGGAGCCTCGGTCCAGCAATGCTGGGCTTGTGGTGGACAACCCTCAGTTGAACAACATCCACCCTGTCAAGGCCAGCAGCACACCCAGTGAAGGTAAACCTTACTCCATGCCTTTTTTGTGCTACCATCAACAGATGGATAGACTCACCGGAGCAACAGTTTTATATATCTGTTTATTTATTTAGGCGATTTCTGTTTTCACTGAGCCCATCATCATATTGTAAGGACTGCAAAAACTTACTGATTTAGTGTAAAACAGGACTGCATGATGTGGACGGAATACGAAAAGTATGAATACATGCTGTTTTAGTCTCTGTCTGTAGTATGTACTGTAAGTATCAAGATGACTTGTTTGCTGGAAAATGAATTTTGAATTTGTGTCAAACTTAGTATGTCCCCAGCATTCAAAAAGTACTATATGTGGTTGTTGTAAAGAGTTAGCTTTCAAACCATCACCATAAAAAGCATTTGGTTATTCTTACTTCATTACTGATTTACAGATTCTGACAGTCTTGTCCTGGCTCTGCAACTTTAGAGCTATTGGCTTCTTGTGTTCAGCCAGGCTCTCTCAGTCTTAGGACAGTGAGTGGGTGGGAGGGAAATTCAGCCATGTTGATATTTTGGTTTGATACACAATATGTTTACCCAGTCATTTAATATCTTGTTTACTGAACCTGCTATTCCTGCTGTATTAGATACAGAGCCAGTAGGTGGCTCTAACCCCCGACCCCCCCCCCCCCCCCCCCCAGCACCTAGCTTCATTTTCCCATAAATAGAAAATGCTAAAAATAGGGCCAATTGTTTTACTAATGTTTCTTCTTCTTGTTTTTGTGTCAGATGTGGCTCCAGTAGGGGGCTCCAAAACCCAGCTTGGCCCAAGCGTCGTTGCCTCCTCCAGCCTGCCTCCCCCACCCCCTTCCTCTGCTGCTCCTCTCCTCCCTCCATCTGGAGGAGACACCGAGGATGATGAGGGCATGAAGCACCTGCAGCAGGTAGGAACAACGGGAGGCACACTTCAAGCAGCTGTCGCAGAAATATTAAATAATTGTAACGGCAAACACATTTTAACTGCGTGTATGTGTGTGTGTGTAGGAGGCAGAGAAGATGGTGGCATCACTGCAGGACACTTCTTTGGAGGAGGAGTGTTTCACCCAGGCTCTGCAGCAGCAGCAGGAGAGCAGAAACACAGCAGCTGCTCTGCCGCTGTCACATGAGGCTGCGATGAAGTGGTTCTACAAGGACCCACAGGGAGAGATCCAGGGTACACACACATACACTGTGGCGTTTAATTTACTTTTACACTCATACATGCCAGCATAGAGTATTGATTCAAAAATATTGCTACTGTCTGAGCTAATTTAAGTGATTGTAGACTCATCTCTCTCTCCCTCTCCATCCTACCCACCACCAGGCCCTTTTACCACAGTGGAGATGTGCGAGTGGTTCCAGGCTGGCTACTTCACCATGACCCTGCTGGTAAAGCGGGGCTGCGACGAGGGCTTTCAACCCCTGGGGGACGTCATCAAGATGTGGGGGCGCGTCCCCTTTGCCCCAGGGCCCTCCCCGCCCCCCCTGCTGGTGAGACAGCCACCACCAACGCAGCGCCCGCAGCCCACCCGGGGGCCCGCCGGGACTGTGAGTCAGAGCTCAGCCAACGTAGAGGATGGGGAAGGGAGGATGCAGAGGAGAGGGAAGATTGATAGACAGGTCACGGTAAAAGACCAACAATTAATTCCAATTCAGTTTGACATGACGGGCTCCATTTTCAAAGTTTCTGAAACAACCCCACACTTGATTTTAAGGCACAAATCTGTATGTTGTCATTTTGATTGTGCTGAAATTAATATCTTCCTACAGGAAGTAGGAAAGAGAGATCCATATTCAAATTATAGTAAAAAACTAACAAACAAATGCAATAAAAGTTAGTGGTTGTATGTAAGCTTCAAATTTGTGAAGCAGAACAGGCCAGGTTCCATACCACCATTAATTATGTAATGAAACACTACACATATATACGTACTTTACATACATAGCTCTCACTATATATACAGATATCTACCTATCTTTATATACTGAAGACACCTAGACTAGTTTGTAGAGCACAGCATGTGTTTACAAAGAATGGACAAATCTCTCATGGCTGCATGTAAATATGCAACTGTAAAAAATTGCCACAATTCTTTCATAAACTTAGCCCACTATGTATGAAAGCCTGTGATTTGGCATCTTGAGATCGAGGAGTCATTGTTTTGACTGCTGAATGCTCTCCGCTTACAGGGAAACCTGGACCAGGAGCGCCTGAAAAAGCAACAGGAGCTGGCGGCCGCAGCAGCTCTTTATCAGCAGCTCCAACAGCAGCAGCTATTCCAGCTCATTAACAGGTAGGCCTCTTGGGGATAAAGAATTCACCCTACACGTCTCGACTTGTGTACATTAATTATGTTTGTGTCCTGGCATTTTACATAAGACGAGATTTTTAATTTACGCATTGCTTCTTGTGTTCCAGGTGCAGTGAGCAGGGTATGATAAGCAGATCGATGTCAGTGCCAGATACAGGGTCCATGTGGGACATGCATACCTCAGCTTCACAGCCGTCAGGTATGTTTGAGACTATAACTGGTAGTGCATGTGCACGCAGCGTCAACACATGAATGATCGACATGATGATGTTGAATGAACCCTGTTTTTTTCTGTCTAGGCGGTGAAGCCAGTCTTTGGGACTTAACAATGAATCCTTCTACTCAGGGTCCAACTCTCGAACAGCTTCAAAAGGTGGGTACAGTTGAGTTTTTCAGCCTTGGAGGACAAATTCACTATTTCCGTTTTTTAATTTATACAGTCGGCCATACCCGTTTTATTGTCTCTCTTTGACTTTTAAAGGCAAACAATTAAACGCACTGCCAGCAGACACAGTTAATGGATGGTGTCAAATGCAAGCCAAGATTGAGTAAAAGTTTGACTCCTGATGTTTTCCCTTCAGCTCCAGCAGGAGAGGAGAGACGCTGAACTCAGGGCGAAGCGTGAGGAGGAGGAGCAGCGTAAGAGGAGGGAGGAAAAGAGGAGGCAACAGGAGGAGCAGAAGAGGAGGGAGGAGGAAGAGCTCTTCAGACGCAAGCAGGTAAGATGAAGGGAGGAGATATGTTTGCATTTGCCTTTCCTCTGTCTGTTGCCTTGGGCTACAAACTTCTTTGCTTTTTAATTTTAACCTTTTAACCTTTCGTGTTAAGGCCATGCATCATTTTAACTGAAATATTATCAGCACAAACATGTTTTGCTTTTTAATAAATACATGCTTAGTGTCATCGAGTTAAAGATCATTATTAGTTGTCATCATACTTAATATAAAAGTTGAATGAAATGTGGCTGTTCACCAAGTACTAAATGAGCTTTACCAAATTTGAAGTGTTGACTTCTGTCATGTCTTCCTGCAGTGTCGTCAACAGCAGGAACTGATCATGAAATTGCTGCAGCAGGCCCCTCAGCAGCAGGGTCCTGGGGCAGGCGGCTCGGGCTGGAGCGGGGCTCCCTCCTCTGGGCTCGCCAAAGCAGGAAAGCCCCCGGCTCTTGCTCTGCTGGAAATGCAGCAGGAGGCAGAGAGGCTCCTGAAGCAGCAACAGCAACAGAGAGCCCAGCAGAGAGAACGCGTGAGTGTCAGCAGCTTAAATCACATGTTTCTATGCTTTCATACTAAAAGTCACCGCAGAAAAATGGAAATGGAAAAATTACATGTCATTTGTCATAGTGATTTCTCAATCCTTTTCCAGCACTCCGGCATGTCAATGGGGAGCTCCTCCATGGGAGGACAGTGGGTGGATGGTGTTGGTATGTGGGGCGGTCCTGGAGGTATGGAGGGCAAGGGTGGCAGTGGAGGCTCCTCGGGCAGCATGGGCATGTGGGACGAGGCTGTGAAGAACCAGTCCGGACTGCGTGGCAACAGCAACAACAACATGGGCTTGAAGAACAGTCGCAGTAGTCCTTCACTCAGGTACTTGAGACCAGACCAAATACAGAAAAATGCAAATATATCCACCCAAAGAAATGTGAGATGACCTGTTAAAAATACTGTATCTTCACCCATTACCCCCTTTCTTTTACACCCACTGTTTCAGATAGTGTTGTATTATTAATCTATATGTGTATGTCTTTCAGCTGATTAATATGTATCTAATATGCATTGAACCCTATGTGTCCTCTGCAGTGATCAGTACATGATGCGTCGTAAGCGGACTGATGAGGAGGAGAAGCTGCTGAAGCTGCTGCAGGGCATGAAGCCTCAGGACGGCTTCACCACCTGGTGTGAACAGATGCTGCACGCTCTCAACACCTCTGCCAACAACTCCTCCTCCTCTCTGGATGGTAGGCTGCTCAGCTTTTACGCATTTAGCAACGTCAGTGCTGAGATCGGATTCACCCTCAGCTTAAATAGTTGATTGTGATTTTCTTGTCTCTGTTGTCTTAATTTTGTTTTTGTACACACATATGTGTACTTGAAAGTCAATTAATCTCAACATTGCTTCCCATAATTTAAGCGTAGCTAATCATTTAAACTGCATCTTTTATTTAGTTGCCACGATTGTGGCATATCTGAAGGAGGTGGAGTCTCCCTATGCAGTGCTGGACTTCATCCGGTGCTACCTAGGGGACACAGTGGAAGCCAAAGAGTTCGCCAAACAGTTTCTGGAGCGACGTGCCAAACAGAAAGCCAACCAACAGAGGCAGCAGCAGGTAGGCACAAGCTAAAATGACTTGTGAGTCAACATAACCTGTCGGATATGCCCACATCAACTCAGGATCAGAAACAAGTAAAGGAAAACATTAACTCATTGCCTGAAACTCTGACATAGACGTCCCTGCTTTCTGTGTGGAAAAGGAGCGGCAATTATGTCCCCTGTCGACTTTTCAGAGCATACTCAGACCTCACATCAGAAAACATAAAGTCACACCACTTAGTTATGGGTTAAACATTTTCTGTATACACAGGAAGCTTCATGGTAGTTTTTTTCTTGTTATATTTTCAATAGGTGCTAAAAAATTGGAAGATGCCAGATTTAATTAGAAAAAATATTATTTTCTGAAGTGCACCATACAGGAAAGGAGACCATATAATTGAAGTAACAATATTAACTTTAAAAACAAAACAGAGTAGAACAAACCATTACTAGGAAGTGATGTATACGGTGTATATTTAAATGTCAAAACAGGAAAGTGGCTCATTATATTGCCTCTTTATAAAGAGATGACAAAGGAGTTTACGCATAATTGTGAATCTTTGTATATGAAGTTCAGACTTGTAACATACTTTGATAAATGTTCAAAAACTGTGATGGGGCAAAAAAATGTCTGCGAGAGAAACCTTTTGAAGCGTGTTATTTCATCAGTGAGTGTCAATTCTTCTTTTCCTATTTGTTTGTTCCAGTTATCAAAGGATGTGTCTGGATTGAACATGAACTTCCCTCTGCAGGTAAATAATAGACGTGTCTCTGTACACATGCAAACAGTGATGAAGTTGTTGGAGGCAACAACAGCCATCCAATTTTTTTCTAAACTTATAACAGCGCCTCACATAACTAGTGTAGGGTTGAATGGGATTTTAAAGTTCCTCCCACCTTTTTTATTTTTTTTTTTATTGTCAAGTGGTCGCTGAATATCAAACCTGGGATGACAACTTAAAATATCTTAACTGAAGTCTCCATTGTACGTCATCCATTGGGACATAACGTCCTTGGAATGGGAGGACTCTCAAACGCACATATGGCAACAGAACAACATAGCTATTTTAAAATAAGCAATCAGGTGTTTTTAAAACTCATGAAGACTCTGCTGGGTTAAAATTTTTGATACAGGTGGATGATAATATGTTTTTTATTATAACGTAGCTGATTAGAAAATACCTTATCTGACCACCGGAAACATCCAGACATGTATGATTGTCTTCACTTTTCTTTCATTTTCTTTTTTCTTAGGACTCAATGCGAGGTATGAATCCAAGCACCCTGCAGTCCATGTTTCAAGCCAACCACATGGGCAAGGCTGGTCTCTATGACAACCAGGGGGGGAAGATGAAGAAGAAACAGCCCATGATGCTGCACTCTGACCCCAGCATCCTAGGTGCGTGACCTGCTCAACAGCATTTAATATTTCCTTCCTTTGACTTTCATCAATCTGTAAATGCTCTGAAGCTGAAAGCTAAAGTTAACCCTGATAAGCATTGTGATGACAAAAAAACACCACCTGTGTAACAAATACACCAGCAACACACTTCTACATCAAAGTTAGAGCTATACAAAACAAAAGAATCCTAGAATGAAAATCCATTTCCTGGAATCAAATGGAGCTGAACAAAAAGCAACAGAGGAAGAAGAGCAGCCTTCTGAAGCAACAGCATAACATACTGCATCATTTGGTGACTTTGGTTTGCACCCTCTCCAGGTGGTGAGTAGGATGTGCTCATAGGGTGGGCTTATGTCTGAAGTTTATTTACGTGCCCGTGAGCTGTTGGGTGCAAACACTGAGATGAGATATGGTTCGCTCTTCAAGTAGATAAACAGGTGGCCCAACAAATGTGATGTGGGTAAAAATGGGTACTGTAATCTGTGATATCGACACAGCCTCATTATTCTGTTTATACACACAAAAAAAAAACAGCAGATGGAGAATAGGTTATCCACACGCTGAATTTTTGTAAGCTCTCCCAGATTTGATCGATTATAGAGCCCCGTCGTTTCTGAAGTCTTTTTGTCTCTTTTTGCTGGTTAACAGTGCTTGGGAGCTGGTGAAATTCACTGTGTACACTTCCAATTGTTTTCTGCTGTGTAATACTCATTTTGCTCTATGTATGATACCTACTTGTCTTTACTTTTTCTACTTTCAATTATTAAATTACAGCACATAAACAAATGCAAATATTTATGGTTTGCGATGAGTTGGCTTCTTCTCACATTCACAAATGGGGGCTTGTTATGAATTATTTCTGGCTTGTCGCTTTGCCCCCTGCCTACGCTGTCTAAGCCAGCTCTTCTAACTCCGCCATGTCCTGTCCTCCTCTGATCTGACTCTGCTCTCTCCATGTCTTCTCTCTGCCCTCATTGCCCCCCCTCCTCCTCCCTACAGGGTACTCATTCCACAATGCGGGCGAGTGTCTGAGCCTGAATGAGATGGAGATGGTGGAGGATTACTGATGTGACGCAGCGCAGCAGCAATAGCTACCTGAGGCCTTCTGTCTTTTAATCAGACAAACCTGATGACGAATGTGCACTGCTGGGGGAACCAGGGGGGTGGGGGTAGGAAGGGAGCGAGTGTGAGGGGAGGTGCAGGGTGGGGGCGCCTGGATCTGCGCCTCCTACTCTTTCCTCCCCTCTGGCAAGAGAAAAAGGGCTCCCTGCTGCACCAGTTGATCACTTGAGCAGGGGAGAGGGGGTGAGGTTAAAAGGAAGATGGGTATCCTCTGGCACTCAAAAGATTAAGCACCTTATACTGAACTAATGCACTTTATTGAGATGGGATTTGAATAGTTTTTTTTTTTGTTTTTTGTTTTTTTTTCGTGTGTATGTGTGCGCGCGCGTGTGTGGGAATCAGTGTGCATACACGGTATGTGTACATACACATTATCTGTGTGCATGTGCACCGGAACTGGAAGGGGGCGTCGACACAGTTGGTGGGGTGAATGGTCGAGGTTTTCAAAGTCAGGGGGACCTTTAGTTGAAACCTTATCAGAGAGCAAATCCTTTCTCGAAAGACAAACACTGTTGATATTTCTCTTGTTTAGCATTTTTTTTACGTTTATATAAAAAGTAAAGCTATTGAAAAATGGATTATAAAAAAAACTTGAAGATTTGCACTTGCCTAAAAAAGAAATGACAAAAACAACAAAAAAAATCAAACAAATGGGGTTAGATATAGAAGTGAATATTTTTGTGAATGTGTATGAATGACCGCGAGCGTGACTGATGTGTGATGGTTGGTTTGTGTCAGTAATATACCAGTCTGCACAATGTTTTTTTTTTTCCTTTTCTTTTGTTGCTTACCAAGACGTATGAAACATAAGAGGCCATTTTTGTCTTTTTTGTTCAAATGGTAGTTTTGTATTCTCATGTTTAGAGAGAGAGAGTTTGTGTGTGAGTGTGTGTGTGTGTGTGTGTGTGTGTGTGTGTGTGTGTGTGTGTGTGTGTGTGTGTGAGAGTGTCAGTGTGTGTTTCCCTTCTCCAAACAGGGACGTGATCTGTATGTTTTGAGAGTGAATGAATGAGAGAGAGAGAGAGAGAGAGGGCAATTGCACAACACATCCTTTCTCTCACCAGCTCTTCATCCCCATATAGACGAAATAGAAATGCATACATTTGTAAATGTTAGCTTTGCGCTCATCACATGATGACCACCACTAGTTTATTTCCCTTAGCTTCTCCACATGGGGAGCTGTCTCTAGACCTGTGAGGACTAGCAGACAGGGCAAATCATGAGGGACATTTCTGTGTGTGCATCAGAATGAGACTGTGTGAATGTGTGTGCGTGTGTTTTCAGTATGCATGTTCATTTACTGTTCATAGAAATGAGTTAAGACTACAGGTACTCATTTTGAATACATGTGCTTTTTTGTATGTGTATGAATGCACATTTGTGCCTAAGAACTTCGATAGGGTGCGTGGCCATTGAGACATTAACTCTTTTTTGAGAGCGAGTGTGATGTGCGTCAGTGCTCAGCACAGTGTATGTAAAGTATGTAAGTTTATATCGTAAATATTTCTAGTTGAGTCTAGGGGTGATCCATCGGAAGGTTAGTCCTGTTTTCCTGGGGTGTGATCACGTTGCCTTTTGTCAGCTCTCGAACTTGTGAATGAAAGGTGTCGAGTTTCTGACTCTGAAAAAAAAAAATACAGCATCTTAATGTGCAAGTGCACAGAACGGTGCATGAAATGTTAGCATATTGTGTTACTTATTCGTTGTTGCAATTTGATAATGACGAGTTTTCTTTTTTAATGAAAAATATATATGAATATATACATTATATACAAAGTTTAAAAAGTATTTGGACTAAGATAATGAGCACTTGGGGCTGCTATTTTTGTTGTGTGTTTAATTTTTTTTCCTTAATTTGTTTTTCATTTTTGTTTCATTATCGCCATGTGAAGTGTGTGTATTATTTCTTTCTTAAGAAAATATTGAATGTATTCCAAAAAAATGACAAGAAACCCGTGCTGATACCAGATATTATTTTTTTTTCCTCTGAAGATTTCAAAAATGGAAACAAAATACAAAAAAGCTTCAAAGAGTTTAGCGAGGACTTTTTTTTACTTACACAGTGGAGAAGAAAAAAAAAAAAAACTCGGGATGGATACAGTTGAACACACTGCCTCTACAATCCTGGTCGTACAAATAGTGACTAAGAATTAAAAGAAAGGACTCTTTCTATTCCATACTGGAGCTTTGGTTGTTTACAAACCACATGGATATCTGTGGGTGCAGTTTTTTTTATTTTATTTTTGTTTTAAGTTTTTTTTTTGTTCCCACATAAGACGGGTGGGGTTTGCAAGTGCGCTTCTGCCATATGGACATTGAGTGGTGTTGGTTTTGAGGAAAAGTTGCAGGCATCACAACATGGACAAGATCCTCTAACTGGACCATTGTATGTTGTCGTGGATCCTGAAACTTGATCAACCATGGAGCGGAGGCGTGAAAATCAAGGATGGGCTCTCTTTTGTGGAGGACGGAGTGCAGGGCTGCAGAACCCTAGAGGGAACTGAGAGGGGCAATACGAGTACACCCGGCTAGTGCGCTTGTCTTCACCTCCACCCTCATGAGCACTCACACCCTGCCCTCACCAACTCACCTATGCACTTTTGTTCATTCAAGCTGTGAGGTACCATTTTGGGGATGGGAGCACAATTACAACAGGAGGATTGCTACGACTTTGACAAAGTCACTGAAAAGAAATTCCCAAACTGAAATAAGAGACTCGAGAAGCTCGTCTTCTCCCACCTCCTGTATATAACCATATTTTTGTATTACCTTTCAGAGTAGAAAGAAAATTTGCAAATGGATGAAGGAAAATTCATGAGACATTGATCATATGGAGTGAATGTTCTTCAAGAAAACCAATCTTTTTTGAATATAGTTTGAGATAGACTCGCTGTGAGTTTCCCTTAGTTTGCCAGTAACCCTGAAGTAATCGGGGATGGAAGGGAAACCCACATGGACTGAGGTGTTGGACACTTGGCTCCAAGACTGACTGATAGTTACTTATCAAGATGGATGTTGCAGTCTCTACAAAGAGCCCCACCAAGAGTGTTTGATCAACATGCACAGTGAAAGAGGCAGACGAAGGTTTGAAGAAGGATGCTTCCACTTCATCCCCCAACCTGATGACTGCCTTCAGAGCTGTAAAATGACTGCAGGAGAAATAATCCTTGGCATTGGTAAGATATTCTTTTGCCGCTCGATACTAATGACTTGATTTGATCCGTTTATGCCTGTTTAATCTGTTGCACTTTATTCCAGCGCGATTGTTTGGGCGGTGAGGTGATCTTGTGCCGTTTGTTTTTGTCTTCTCACAGGAGTCTGGCTGTGCTTTATTTGCTGCCCTCTGCAAGGAGGATCTAATCTACAGCCACCCCATGAACCAGTTAACCCTAAACGTGTCCTTTTTGAACTTAAACCCTAAGAAACTTTGTCTGTCTTGACCTCGGACTGGGCAGGCGATTGGCATTATCAGTTGGACAGTTACCAGATGAAGTTACAGGTTTATCGACCGTGGATCCCATCTGTGTTGGAAGTGTTAGGATTGGGATCTGATCAGGCGCTTTCCGGCGAGGAAGAGGATAAGGAAGCACGTATTGCCCAGATGTCATCGCCCACCTCGGCCTGAAACTCTCAGGTGGCTGCGTGGAGGTCTTCTAACCAGCGGGTCGGAAGACATGCTCCTGCCCAGACGTCAGAGACTCAGAGCTGTGTTGGGTTCCGGCGGACATGGCTGGATTACATCTAAGCCATCAGAAATCCCTGCAACTGTGGAACTGGATGAACTGAAAGAATTGTACAAAAAAAAAAAAGACTTTGAAACATGACAAACACAAACACGTTAGCTACATGTCACATAGAGTCCAAAGGAGTTGCACACACACTACATGCACACCTACAGCAAAAGCAACGTATACTCAGTTACATTGACTCTCCTCTGGAACCACATCTGCACACACACCAGGGCTACATTAATATCAAATCACACACACACACACACACAATCAAGCATCAACGCTCATAAGTATACGCGCTGAGCTCTGTAAATAATGTAAAAGTTTTGTGTTTTTGATTTTTCTCTCATAGTGGGTTTTGCTTTATTTCTCTGTTCAACATGCCTTAAATTGTATAGTTCAGTCCTGAACGGCTAACTGAAAATGTTCTCTAAATGATGAATTTAAGTTGGAAATCACCTCGTTGACTGTCCTCTGAAGTCAAAGACAGAAAGGAGCTTTCTTTCTTTACGACAGTTTTCTGTTAGCGAACAGAGCCGTCTGTTCTGTATTGACTTAAACATGTATCACCATAAAAGTTACTAGTTAGCTACAGAATAGAGCAGCAAGCAGTCTTTGATGAATCTGATTTTGCTGGTTGGCTTTTGTTGCCCTTTTGGTTTCCTTAAAATGAAGAGTGGATTTGTTCGGATTTCCTGTTTAGATTATCGCTGAAGGTGCAGGCTTCATAAAGGGCTCGAGTCTGTACTGTCTGGAGCTGAGCTGACTGGGTGTGTTACACATGATTGGAATAAAGAGCACAGACCTGCTGCTGTGCCGTAACTATCATTGGAAACGCTGCTTGAGCTAACACTGAACCAGAGTGACGGGTCTGATTCACACACAGGTCAGGGCTTTTTGCTTCATTTTTTTTACACTCCGGGGGGACGTAAGCCTGAATTGACATCTCATAACTGTAAAAAAGTACCTAGTAGCTTCCAAAACGTTTGTTTTAGAAGCGTGTCGTTTTGAAGAGCACGTTTGCTTGATTTGTGATATTTGTGGGTTAAACCTTGAGGACGGCCACATTGGCCTACATTGCCTTTGCCTTGTCTGTGCACCTGTTCGTACTGCTGACCATCTCTGATGGCACTGAATAGATGAGTAATAGTCAGTTGCGCGTTATCTGAAAGGAAATTTCATGTGCCGATGATTTGAGAAGTGTCTTGTTCCACGTGTGTAAATCTACATTGGATTTGAGAGATGAATGATTTTATTCAACTAGTAGTTTTTTCGTATCTTGATGACTGAATGAGATGCAGTTTTTAATCCAAATGGCAACTGATATTCATTGAATACCTTCAGCTTACACTTGTAATACATGTGTACATTATGTTTAGCTGAGGTATGGTGGATAGTTAACTGCTATAGCTAACTGTGTAAACTGGAGTAGTCAGTATGTCAAAACTGTTGAATTTAAACTTAATTTATGATAAATGGTTGTTAAGTTTAATGTTGTTGTAATCAGTTGCCAAAACAAAGAAATTGACTCAATATACTATCAAGTCTCTTATGTGTGATTGACTTTAAAAAATACCTATGTTTGACATTTTTTAAAAGCTGATATTGTGTGCGCTCAGTCTGTCTTAAAAGATTAAACCGAAGGTGTTTGCAGTTTACTTTCACTTCACTACACATGCTTTTATGATTAGATCAACTACAACATTGCGTTGGCAAAAAGCCCTGTCTGTTTGGTTGCGGCCTTGGTTCAAGATCCTGTCACGGCCTGTCTGCTCGGCGGTATAAAGTTAAGTTGATAGTCTGGTTTTGTTTTTTTTGGCTCCGGTAAATGTAGTTCCAACAATAGCGGCCTAAAGGACACAGTGAAAGTTATATCCCGGTCAGCTCAGCTCCTTTGCTTTAATGAGTCATTGAATGTTGTTAAAATAACAGCATACATGTAATGAAATTGTTTTGGAAAAGAACAACTGAAAGATGTGTAAATAGTTTGGCTTTTGTTTGTTTGAAGAACAAAATAAATACTGAATAAATAGCATTTAGCAGTGACTGACTGAGTGTTTTATTACTAATTTGTATTATCAATGAAGTGTGTGTGAGTGTGTGTGTGTGCGTGTACTTGAGTTGAAAGGAGTGGGCGTCATCGATGAGCGCAGCACCACTGTGGCAGACATGTATGAGGATCAGCCCTGCGTGAGCGCCACACCGTCATCAGCGGAACTCTCGCGATAGTTCGGAACACATGGCCGCTCTCTGTGTTTACAACTTGTCGTGATGAACTGGAGAATGCAAACATAAAGTCCAGAAGAAGAAGGACGTCGAATAGTTTCGCAGACTGTCCGTGCTCTCCGGCTTCAGGTGAAACTTTGACACCGTCGAGGAGGAGAGTGTTTAATAGCCAAACAGCCAGCAGAAACAAAGGCCAGGCAAACCACAACACAGGTACGTAGCATCAGACTGTTAGCAACGGCTAATGCTAACTTTGGGTGATGGCTGTCTCTGTCGTGGAGCGTCGGTTAAAGGAAATTGAAGCAGTTTGCTTTGTTCGGCACCGTAATTTGATTAATAAAATGCCAGCAGATCATTCATGGAGCGAAGCGTGTAAAGGTTAGTCGTGTAAATGGTAACTCGTAAACGTTAACTCAACATGAATGCTAGTTTGGAGTGGTTGGCACGTCACGGCTAGCCACAGGTGTCTGTGGGGTGTTTGCGTGTGCAGTTTGGCTGCAGTTATTTAATCCTCCAAGTGATAAACGTCTCTAAATTAACGGATATGTTTAGGCTTCTACAGAAGTGCTCTTGTGATTTGCATTGTTTTTATCGTGCGCTTTCTATTGTCTTGGTCTCACCTTCCCTGCCCCCTGCCTTCATCCTTCCTTGTTTTCTAGGCTAGTGGGTGCTGTGATGTCATCGACCCCCAGCAGACTCAAACACCCACACTGCAGAAAGAAGCACTATCCCAGTAGCACTTACCTCACCCACGTCTGACAGCCAATCACCGGACACAAGGCACTCAGACGCCAGGTACAGGGCTTGACAGGGGGGATTGATTAACAAAGATGTCTGATTCAGCTGGAGGTGGTGAAGGTGGAGGTGTAGCAGGCGCGGGGCAGGATGCAGAAGCGGACAACGAGCCCCCTCATCAGACGCCACCTTTACCTGGAGGTGACAGCGTAGAGGTAGGGGAGACTTCAGCGGAAGGGGCACCTCCATCTGCCAAGCGGCCCAGGATGAGTGAGGAGCAGGAGCAGGGGCTCGATCTGGCTGCAACGCCCCTCAAGATGCACGGAGAAACTACGGCACAGGATGGCTTGCTGCAGGAAGACGCAGCCCCACCAGCACAAAGTACAGTATTTCTGGTTGCATGTCTCACATGAAACATAAGAAAAGTGGAAAAACATCTGTTCATGTAATATAACATTTTGGGATTTTGATTCAGGATTGTCTTAAAGGTTTATGTGTTAACCTGCACAAATGTACTCTTTAATGCCAGGAACTGGAGAACTACTTCAGTGTGAGAAGGAAAGTGATTTGGAAGAAGTGCCTGTCGGTGGGGGAAGTGAAGAAGAATGCCATCAGAATGGAAATGGAGGGCTTGAGGCCGCCTTAGAAGAAGGAGAGACGAAAACGGAGCAAGAGCACAACAGTGACAGATCTGCAGACAGCCCCAGTGAAGGACAGCAGTAAGTGGAGGAAGAAGTCGGGTTTATTTTTAGCCTCTGTTTCCACATAACTTGGGTTAAAGATACAGTAGTCACGCCATCAAGTGAACTATTTCAAGCAGGACTTTGTGGGGGTGGCGGGAGGTTACACACTAAGTGTCTGAAATTGAGAACGAATATTATGTAGAGCTGAAAGGAATATCTGAAGTGTTTATTGTTCAAAAGACAATTAATAGCTGACTGCTTTGACAGTCAATTCACTGTTTCAATCATTTTCAAGCAAAAAGGTCACATTTTTGCTGGTTCCAGCTTCTGAAATGTGACGCTTTTTCTTTCACACTTGCAGTGGTGAATGTAGAGTTAAACGATTTTTGGACAAAAAAAAGTAATTTTAAGACGTTGCTTCTGGCTCTAGGACATTTTTCAACATTTAAAGATGGAACAATTAATTGATTAATTGTGAAAATACTTGCAGCCCTAATATTTTTGCATGTAATGCTGAGCAAGAGGTTCTGGTAATTGCAATTTGACTATGTTACAATTCAGTAAAATAAGTCTGTGTGTGGGTAATCACTGAACTAGACCACAGACCCCCAATTCATAACATTTTGCCCGCATCTGATAAAAATTATGCTTTAGATGTTTCATTACAGAAAGTGTATGAAACCTACAACCAAAAATGTCCTACATTCTGTCATTGTATTATAAAAGAGATTACAGTTTTTGCTGGGAACACCCTGAAAGCCACTCGGGGACCCCTCGGAGTCCCTGGACCAAACTCTGATAACATATAACATTTGGGATACATTATTTAGATTTTAGTAATTAATAATTCTTGTGCACCATAATCTAATTTGTGTGGATATCCACTAGGCATCACTAATGGCTTGAGCACACTACACAACATTCGTAGTTGTCTGATCACTGTCTTACAGTCATGGTTTCCACACTACATCATGACTGATCAGCAAGGGGTCTCACACACACACTATAAGATGACACATGCGAGACTACACTGGTATGACGATCCAAACAATCCAAGTTGTTTGTGTGCTGATTTGCAGCAAAGAAAAAGCAAATAATATGGATGGCAGGATGGATTATGATGCCTGGAACGTATGATTGCCTGCTCACATTGTGGTTCAGCAAAGATTCTTGGTTATACATATGGAAAGGCTTGTGTGTATGTATTCTGATAGAAACTATTGGCTATTATTGCACCCGCTGCATATACAGAGATGCCAGATGAGACACAGTTCAGAGAGTTGCTGTGGATGACTGTAGAGGAGAGAGGGAAAAAGGAGAGTCTGCTCTCATTGGCTGTAGCTCTTCCTGGGTCTCTGACCTATCAGCAACTCGATTAGATATTTGGCCTGCTCAGATATCCGGCAGACGTTGGGATGCTGTCCACGAGCTCCTGGATTGTGTCTCTGAACAGTTTTGTGTCGGCGACCTCCAAAAACCGTCTGCTATGTCAAGATCAGGGTTATTATCCTGCAGTGTGAACGTTGCATTAGTGTCAGCAAAGCAACATTTAAGCAAGCTAGTTGATGATGAAGTTGATGATTCAAGTATAACTGTTTCACTCAGATAGATGCAAACAAATGACATGTCTGATAATGAGAAAATGGCACTGTTCTGGGCCTTGAAACACATACAACATGTAAAGTTTGGTTATCAGGAAATTGCAAGGAAGTGTGTGAGTAACTTGCAATATTGATGGTAATTGCACATCAAATTGCCTTTGAGTGTTAGACGTTGCTCTGCCTTGGTCTGGGCATTTTAAAAGCCCTCATTTTGAAGTGGGGCAGCAAAAAGCAGAACAGCATTAACTGATTAAATATTTAATACTATCAAGCCATCACAATGGCTAAATTTGGACATGACACAGGATGAAAAACAATGGCGTTAACCTGTAGAGGTGTGAAATGTAATCATCAAACCTATCCACTGTAAATGGAGCAGCTCAGTCTTTGCCAATGAAATGGTGTAATCACAATAGTCTTTCCTGTTGGGCTTTGTGCAAGTTAACACCATGGTTTATTTACAGCAACCGTTTGTCCCATGTTAGGAAAATTCATCAGGTGATATAACTCAATTCAGCAAAGTATAAGCAGGACTGCATGTCACAAGTCAATGTTTGTGGTTGTGTTCTTTCTGATAACTTAATGCCATCAGTATTGGTAAGATGGGAAAAATCTGTCTTACATTTGTTGTGTAATAATCATTTAATTCCTGTCTTTAAACTCATTAAAGTGACACTTTCCCTTCTCTTTATCTTGCTTTCAGCCTTGGCCTAGATTTTACACAGAACCCCCAGATGCTGACTGGTTCCTGGACTGAATACTCTAGCCTTCCAGAGAATTATCTCAAAGGCTGCAAATGGTAATCGCTTTTAAAATAAACTTGACACATATGATGTTTTGGGTGCCGAGTGAAAAAACACTTTAACATCGTTATTTAATTTGGGAGGCATTAGTATGATTACCATAAATAAATAAAACCATTACACTTGTACATTCACAGCTCAGGGACAGATATCGACATCCTGAATTACTGAGATGAGATGTTCTTTCAGTGAAAATGAAGTTAGGAAAATGACTTCCACCGTGTTTGTCATTCTCAGGATATAGTGGGAACACTGGTGCAGACAGTACATTTGATATGTGAGGCAGCTAGTAACATGTTAATCTCACAGTCAGGGTAAATTAGTATCTCAGTCAAGTACAATTATATTTAAAAAAGAATGCTATTATTGGCACATTTAATCCAAACTGCCTCTGTGTTATAGAACCGACCTGTGTACGTGTTGTTCTCAGTTCATTGCTGCTAATCCTCCACCGTGCTTTTCCTATCCTCCCTTCACTTCGGAACTAGGGCCCCTGATGGTTCCTGCATCCTGACCAACAGTGCAGACAATGTGCTCCGTGTGTACAACCTCCCTCCAGAGATTTACAGCTACAACTGGGATTTGCTTCCTGAGATGGTGAGCACACAGTTATCTTACCATCTTGTTTGTGGAGAGGATAGAAAAAATAGCTGTCTAAGGGAGCGTTGGCTACATGCAGAATCTTGTTAACTTGTTATGCAAGTTGAAATTACATGAGCAGACATGTTTATGGAAATCTGTTTGTAAAGGTTCTTGTACAGCATCATGTAGTACTTAAAGACATGGATTATAAACTCTTGACATGCAAAAATCCTCACCCGCTGTCCATCCCCTGAGCTCATTTTGTTGACATTTGGTGCTCAGACCTTGGAAGGCCCTCAGAGACGTACGTTATTAAAGTGATGGACTTTGCTTTTCTTTTAATTTAAAGTTGTCAAACTCAATTATAAACAGGAAAGGTTTTACCTCGCCTTTATCCTTCTTTCTCATTCTCAAAACTTTGGTGTAATTGAGAAATTTGAATTCGGTAAAATGGTATTGGATGAGTGAACGTTATAGGTCTGAAAATTTGAAATAAGTTTCTTTTGAACATCAATCCATTCCTCAGAGTTTGGTTACAGTTTATTTTATTGAACAAACGCACAGAGAACACATTTTACTTTTGATTCAGTCCCATTCATTCCTTTTACCAGTAGTAGTCAATAAAAGTATTGAAACACAATAATTCCCACCCCCCACTTTGAAATTTCGAGCTAGCAATATCATATCAGAGTTAGAAGCCATCTACGTTGTGACTGCATATGCAAATAATCCCAATGTTCATGTTTTTATAAGAGTATTTTATTTCTTTCCTGTCCAACTGTAATTCCAGTGAAGAGAGAGTCATCAGCCAATCGTGTATTATCTGACCTTTTTATACAGTGATGGTCAGTTATCTGTTGTTGAGCATGATTTCTGCCTGTATGTTGTGATCAACTAAGAACAAATGAACAGAACATTCGAATCAATTTGAAGGAGCAGCTTGAGAAAATATATTACTAAGGATTTAACAGTTGGACTAAAACAGGCCTTCTGTCATTTAAGTTTTGGGAAATATCAAGGCGGGGAGCCAATCTCTTAACTGTATTACAAGCTGGTAGATTGGGATCACTGAACAAAAGTAATTGAAATATAATCCATTTTCCTCCATTACAGAGATCTCAGACCGTTTTTGAATAAGGTAGAAAATTGTGGTTTGATTGCTCCATTTCTCTGACGGTGCCACTGGCTTTTGATATTGTATTTCACTGCAAGGAAAAGCCTGTGATATTGTCTTCCAGCCCCGTATTCAGTGCCGCTGATGGATCCCATCAGTCATTCAATTGTAATTACAGCGCGTTTCCGCCGCTACATTCCTGACTGTCTCCTTGCTTTCGTTCTGTGGCAGAGTCCAGTGCTGAGGATGGCAGAGGGAGACACTATCTACGACTACTGCTGGTACCCCAAGATGACCTCTCTGGACCCGGACACATGCTTGTAAGTTCAACTCGATCGTTGCCAGAGCACGCCTTGAGTCTGAGCTCTTAACAGCTGGATAGATGAGACATTTAAAGTTCACTTTGAAGGTCAAGCTGCCAGATGGTGAAGGATGTATGCACAGAAAAGGTACTCTGTTGTTTATAGAAGCTGGTGTCAGTCAGTGATTAGTGGTAGCCTCGATCTTAGGTAGTTTAAGTGTGTGTGAGCAAGGCCATTTTCAGGCTGTGAGCCAAAATAAATGTTTTTGAATATCTAGATAGTATCCAGGTTGATTTTGAGGAAGTCTGGATGCCAAACAAAACATGTGAAATGGCATTTTTGCAAATTTATTTCCAAGATTGGAGGTGGTCTGAAACTCAAATCGGATTTCTATAGATTTATCTCAGTTCATACACTCAACCCAGAGTGACGTCAGTACATCAGAGCAGCTGAGCAAGATCCATACTGCTCCTAGCAGAGTTTGTCTGCTGCTACAGAGTTCTGCACTATGACTTGCCAGCTCAGTTGTTGCAAGGATAAAGGATGTCCATTTCTCATACTTCCCCATTGGGATGCCGCATCACCAATGTACGTAGTTATGGATGAACAATATCGTTGCCACGTAACTCAGAAACCTGATGTGAAATTACAGTGGGGACAGTGTTTCTTAAAGATCTGGTTTGAAAAACAAATGTGATTTGATGAAGTCAGAGATTTTCTGTGTGCTTGCGCCTGTCTAATCGACCATCCGTATATAGAAGATATTGTTGCGTGCTAGTGACTCATTCTTTGATCCCTGTGGTATTTGCACTCGTAGTGGGAGCCCTCTGCCAGCGTTGAGAGAAGCTGTAAAAGCCTTGCCATGTCTCTCATTATGGGTGAGGAGTTGGCCTTCTTCTTGCCTCCCTCTGCCTCCGTCACAATCCGCTCGGCTGTTTGAGACCCACAGTGCTTTTCCAGCATGATTCAGCCCACTAACAGCTCTCCCCGAATCCTAAAGGGCCTCATGATTCCCTGACTTGGGGCTTCTCTTTTCATCTCACTCTCTCATTTTTGCCATGTGTGTCTGTGCAGGCGCGCACTCTCGCAGGTTTTTAAAATGTGGTCATTATGACATCACTGCATGTTTGTGCGCGCGCTGTGAAGCGGCGCCAACATCAGTAACACCCAGCCGTCACGGTGGAGAATGCGAATCGTCTGTGGCGAGAGAGGTAGGGCCGCGCTAACGAGCTGAGGTCAAGTTGCCAACAGTTTTCACAGCATATATACCTCCTCCCCCAGCTCCCATCACCCACCACTTACAGCTTCCACCCTCCGACAGATCCCTCTGATCAAGGCCCAGCTTTGGCACCACTCCACCCCAACAGCAGACAGCCTTCACTGTGTAAGAGGCGGGGGGTGTAGGTCAGCGGGCTGCATGTCCAAAGATGGGAGTTGTGTAAACAGCAAAATGATCAACAAATGACTCATGTGGACAATGAACCACTTAAGAGGCCTGTGCCAAAGCCCTGCATAGACCTGTCTGTCATGAGGACAATTTGCCAGTTGGAGATGACGACAGGAATACTTCATCTTCTTCAGATCACTGCCATATATCAGAGAGGAGCTCCTGCAGGGCACAGCCAGGTGGTCGGACAAGCACAGAGTTAATTGTTCAAAGATGAGGAAGCCAGATAAAAGGTTATGGTTGTGATTATTAATCGCATTTACACCAAACCTGTTTTTCTAGTGACTCTCTGTCTTCCTCCCCCCCTCTCCTTTCACATCTACCATTTTGTTTCTCATTCCTCCCCCTGCGCTCCTTGAACTCTCCATCTGCCAAAAGCGGCGTGCTGTTGATGCCCCTCCTGTAGAGAGGGAATAAGGGCCCCTGTTATGGCTCGGTTAAGTTGCGCTGAGTTCTAGGCATTGCTCCAAGCTAGCAGCAGTCTAGCATTATAATTGGGCATTTCCCTGCTCTGGAATAAAGCTGCGGCTCAGAGGGGCCATAACAGAACACGGCAGCAGCGGTAGGGGCTAATTTCCTTTGTCTAATTGAGCCGCAGTGATGTTTCGGCATTTGTTCAGCGCCCAGTAATTAGAGTTAAAAAGGCATGGCTCAGTCTTTGGCCCTGATTTGAATCAATAAGAATGTGCTGTGGTCTCGTCTCTATAATGAGGCATAGCACAATGCCGTGTATTTGTTTTGATGTATTGATACATTCAGGGGAATGTGGTGCAGTAGACAAGAAAATGAATCAAACAAGATTTTTTTTTTTTTTTGAATCATGCATATTGCATATTACAAAAGAAAGTCAGCAGCCTATTTCATTTGAATCTGTTGTGTGTGTACTCTGAGATGCAGGTATCTTTTTTATTCCACTAGTGTCATATAGTATAGTATAGTATAGACATATTATACAAAAGTATTGATTGTCACACTATGTTCATCCACTGCACACTAAATATGCTGCTATGTGTGTAAAGTAAAATGAGTTTTTTCTGAATCGCAAGCTGTAAAGAAAAAATGCCCTCAGGGAATATTGGAGATTGACTCCATTAAGTTTGTCAGGATTTTCACCCTTGTTTAATAATTTGGATCATCCACTCTCTATTCCCTGTTGTCTCTCAGCATTTTCCCATATGTCTTAATAACTCGCTGTCTTCCCCTCTTTGCCATTCAACTTGTCTGGCCTCCCTTACTGCAGTCTAGCCAGCAGTAGCCGAGACAACCCAGTCCACGTGTGGGACGCTTTTTACGGGGAAGTGCGAGCCAGTTTCCGGCCCTACAATCACCTGGATGAGTTGACAGCGGCCCACTCTCTCTGCTTCTCGCCCGATGGAACACAGCTCTACTGTGGCTTTGACAAAACTGTTCGGGTCTTCTACACTGACCGCCCTGGAAGAGACTGTGAGGAGCGGCCCACCATAGGTCAGTTTATAACTGCTTTCACACAGTTTGATGTTGAAGCATCTGGTGCTTTTGAGCTACAAATCATGTATACTTTACAGCAGGGCTGACTGATGAATGATCTCAATACGGAAACATGATAATAGTTTATGGCCTGTTCAATAATACGCTTGAGATATTTTTTTACTCGGTATGGATAACAGCAAATCATTCAACGGAAGTAAACATGTCTACAGCCAGTCAGTTTGCCATTTGTGGCCTGAATGTCAGAGTACACGCCCATTATCTAACTCAAAGAACTGTTAAAGCTAATGTTGAAGAAAGTGGATGTGAAATTGGAAAAGAGGAAAAAATAAGTGGAACCACCCGGGCATGAAAGCACCTTTTGCCTCTCTGATCTGCTCTTTGTGTCACTGTCACTTTGTGCGAGGGCGGGGCTGAGCTCCTCCGCAGAGTATCTTCCAAGCCGAGCCCACAGCAGAGGGATTGAAACCGACTAGGATATATTTTACTCGATGTTGAAGATAACAGTGCCCGTTATCCATGTGCAACAAAAAGGAAACAACTGTTGAACAAATGGAATACAGGAATTTAACCATATCATCCAGAGCAAATTTTTTGCTCAGTGTTGTCTTTGATACATGTTAATAGTGGTTCAAATTTTATAAATCTGCACTCTCACATTGTTATCTATTAATGCAAAATGCCTCTAGAAAGTGGTTAAAAATTCATGTGGACTAAGATGGAGTTTATTTTATTGGTCTTTTTTGTTATGAATAATATAAACTATAACAAATAATTCATTTTACTATCCAAGAGTTAAATGGTATTATTTTAGAGCATGGAGTGTTTGAAAACTCTCCCTGTTGTTCAAGGACGCTCCAAACTCTGAAAGTAAAGACTGATTTACAAAAAAGAATTGCATTCACAGGCTGTGTTCTTGTTAAATCAAACCCACAAGACAAGACAAGACAGTAAGTAAACAGTGACATTGTGAAAAGGATAATGTGAAGTCAGTTTTAGGTTGCATTCAACAGTTGCAGGCTGACAGCTGGCTGTCACATCTCACAGGCTGAAGTCTCCTTGAACAAACTGACAAGGAGAGTTTTTATTATGTACTTCTGGCAACAAAAATAAAGGGAACGAAATGTTTACTGTGATGAATTCCTGATCTCTGTCACACATGTCAAAAAGGTTTCAGCACACTGGCATGTTTTTGTTATATACTGAAATGAACCGAGTCTGTCTTTTAGTTAGGAGGCTGAAATATTCAAATAAATCAAAATTATGCCTGAGGATGTCAACAGGTAGGTTACATTTGTTAATGCAAGGGTTGTATTTTCATATCTGTCATATATGATTTGATTTGATATGATATATATATGATATTTCATATCGTTTTTTAAATTTTTTTATTCAATAAAGTGGTTGGGGGGGCGGCTTTTTTCAGGCTTTCCAAAAGCCTGAAAAAAGGATTTTCTTTTTGTAATAAGTAGAGCTAAAATGATAAATTGATTGGTTGAAATGAAGAGCCTGTGTCAAGTGAAGCAATTTTCAACAATTTATAGACTAATTGCGTTAAAGATCTGCAGATTAATTGGTTATGAAAATGATGTTAGTTGCAGCCCTAGTAAGAAGTAAAATTGGTACACTAGCAAGTCGACATCGTACTGTCAGCTCAGCTTGATTAATACTGCAATTTATGCTGAAATGTATGGTTAATCTTAAAAAAAGTTGATGCACGTAAGGTTTCTGGCAAGCCACACACTTCAGCGTTTTTCTGCCAAAAACCTGCTTAAAGCCTTTTTGAGAGTGACAAGGAGAGTGATTGGGAAAAGAGTTGCGTGTAACAGAGAAAGAAACAGATGATCCAAAGGTGAGTTTGTTTGCATTTTTGGAGAATTCTTTCCTCTGCGAGATGTAATCAGGAAAGTTTGAGGTGCCAAAAAGTTTGAGTTGAAGTGATTGGGAGCTGTGTCTTGTGAACCTTTTTAAAAGGCTGAAAGCGTTGCCAAATGCCACTCTCTTGTCTTCACTGCAGTGAAGAAGCAGGGCCAAAGTGGCATCATCTCCTGCTTTGGCTTCAGCCCCTGCCAGTCTGTTTACGCCTGTGGCTCTTACTCCCGCTGTGCTGGCCTCTACTCCTGCCAAGACGGCACCCTGCTGGCTCTGCTGCCGACCCGCCACCACGGAGGCCTCACCCATCTGCTCTTCTCCCCTGATGGCAACTACCTGTACACCGGCGGGCGCAAGGTGAACACATGAACGCGCACACACGGCAGTAGAATACAGAGAAGAGACCTGAGGGTAATAACGCTACTTTGTTTGAATGAGCGCACACACACACACCAACAAATGACTTTGCTCTGTTGCAGTGGGAAATTGGTTTACACAAGCATTATCAAAGCTTCTGGATAAGCGCTTCTTAAGTTGCTATCTTGATCGCATGAGTCAGCATGTAATGAATCTGATTAGGCCTTATGGCACTCCCCCAAAAGTGAAAGTCAAAAGGACTCTGTGTTTCAAAAGGGTGCAGCAGAGGTTAGCCGTCACTGGAGCGCGAATGTAACCTCTAATAAATGTTAATTAGTTTTTGCTAATTATTAGCCAATGATGAACAGTAAGTTAACACATCACCATAAATTTAGTGGATAACCCTTTTAGCGTTGGAAGTTTTCCCCTAGTTTTAAATTGCTTTGTCAGAGTCTCTGTAACCATCGACCTCTGCGCGATTCGATGCCCCTGTTGTCATTCTTGTCAGATTAATAATCCTTTGTGAAGCATTCCAGAATCTACAAAAATATTTAATTAATTCATGTGAATTAATTGTTAGTCAACAATTTTGCATTTGAGTCAGAGTTCAGATTTGCTGTACACTGCAGGGTTATGTGAAATTAATATTATGTCATCATTAGCAATAAAAATGGAACATCTGAATGTACAATTGAGACGGTTGGAAGAAACTGTATTTTAGCATTTAGAAGATTTATTGCTAAGGGTGCAGGGTGTTTTTTTTTATATATGTTTCAAGAGCCAAATAAGTAATTCATTAAATTGGCCAGTCTCCTTGCCATTTCCGGAGCTTACAAGTTACTCACATATTTATTTGAACTTTCAAGATAAAAAAAAATATAACCTCAGGTAGTCTGTTCTGTAGCCCTGGCCAAACAGCTCATGTGACTGTATATGTGTGTGTTTGTGTTTGTGTTTGTGTAGGATCCAGAAATCCTGTGCTGGGACCTAAGAGAGCCGGGCAAGGTTGTGTTTTCACTGAAGAGGAACGTGGCCACTAACCAGCGCATCTACTTTGACCTGGACCTGTAAGTTTACTTCACTAAATAGACCTCTACTCAGTGGTGTGTGTGTGTGTGTGTGTGTAACCCTAACCATTTCTCTTTCATGCAGGTGCTTAAATGCTGATCAGAAATGACCTGTTGATACTTGCATGTTGATTGATGTTCCTGTGTAGGTCCGGCAGGTACCTGCTGAGCGGCGACACAGAGGGAGTGGTGTCAGTATGGGACACCCAGACAGCTCCTCCCGATGTAAACGAGGAGCTACTGCAACCTCAGCTCAGGTTCCAGGCCCATTGGGACTGCACCAATGGCATCAGGTATGATGGATGAAAAATCTAGCCTATTCCATGATGACCATCAGCATGTATAGTGTAGAATGAGTCTTCAGAAAGATTGAAGCCAAAGCTTTTAAGTTGTCCAGACCATGGTATATACTGCAACCAAGTAGAAATAGTACAGCCACAAACGTAAAGAATCCTGACGGAGAAAGCTCTTGTTATACTTGAGTACAAACAAACACTAACTGTGAATAAGGGATGAATTTAGGTCCTTCAATCATGGTAAGTGTCTGTTGCTACTTTCCCGCCTGATTGTCCTGCTGTGTTTTACTGTTTGGGTAGTCATTGGCACAAAAGCAAAGGAGACGCAAACAAATCATCCAAAATATTTTGGATAAGAGAAGAATAAGCTTCCAATTCCACAGTTGTGATAAAAAACTGACATACAGTATAATGCTTTGTGCGAACAGAGAGCAATAACTATTATGCATTTGTGAAAAATCCACTAAACGTTTCTGCTGCTTAGTGGCAATTCATGGGCTCTAATGTTGGTGTATTCTTTGTTGGGGAAATAAAGTAGCTGATGAACTAAAAATGATGCATCTTGGCTCTGAATGTGCTACAATTATGTATAGAGTGTGGACTTCAAATTTCAATCTCAGCTAATTAAATTGTTCCAGGTTTGTAAGACGCAGGACGCAAAGACCAAAAGACTAATCAATTAATCGAGTGAACAATGAAAATAATCATTTATTGCGGCCCGAAAAAGCATTTGCTTTTTTATCACTCCATCCATGTTCTTCCTGACTCCGCCCATCCTTCTCTTCTCCTCAGTATTCATCCCTTCATGCCATTGTTGGCAACTTCCAGCGGGCAGCGTCAGTTCCCGTGGCCCGCCGATAGCGAGGGTGACTCGGCCTCCGACGGCGAGGGAGGCGAGGCTGTGCTGTCACCGCAAGAGACCAGACAAGACAACACCCTGAGCCTGTGGTGGGCCGGACCACTCGGCCCTGCCGCAGAGGGGGGCCAGGAGCAGAGCGCAGCTGTTGTGGAGGCCTGAAGCTCTGTTAGTTCAGCCAGCTGACATAAATTGAGTTACACCTGCCATGTGATATTTATTTTGGGAACGTTTGGTGTGGCTAAAGTGAATTATGGGTCAGTCACATTCTCTTTGCCATCAGCAACATGAAGGTCCCGAGGTGGAAAAACATTTCTGGATCATTTTTGAACATCCAGTTACCCTAAACATTAACAATCCAAACAATTATAGTTTTTTAACATATTACCTCCAAGTTTACAGCCTTTACAGACCGTAGTACTACAGTTAACGTCAAAGGATTAGGAAACATCACACATCAGGTCACTACTGAACAGTTTTTCAGGGTTTTATGTTTCAAGACTTCATTGTTGTTAATGTCATTTTGTTAAATTAGAATTGGAAGTATTTGCCATTTGTGGTCGGCACTTAAAACAAGGAGGTTTTCTTTCAAACCTTACTCAGGTCCAGACTAAATGTGGGTTGCATAACCAGTAGATTGGAACATGGAATTTCTCAGCTTTATTTAATTAGTGAGAGAACATTTGTTTATACTTTGAAATCCACCCAATATGAAACATAATGAATTTTCATAAAACTAGAGTTGACCTTTTTTCTTCTTTTTTTCGAATGGAATTTTAACGGTTACCTTCTCCCTGAATTTGATCATTTGGTTGATTTGAAAGTCTTGTTTTGATGTGGATCTGTAGGAGTGTTTGTTTTCATGTGTGTGTGTGGCTGTAATGCTGCCCTGGAGATTCCCAACTGCTATAGTAACAGTAAGTGCCATTTGTTCTTGAGCTTTGCTTTTGTAAACTGATGGGGTCTCTCGTTTTTACCTTCTTTTTTTAAACTGTTAGACGAACCAAGTGTTGTGTCGCTGAGTGCATGCCCAAAAATGTATATTTTTGTAAAGCCATGAAGATCTTTTTTTTCCCCCGAATGTATACTTTGTAAGCAGCTTGATAACTGTAAGCTCATAACAATCTGTGAAAGTCTTTAAGTAGTGGGTGCGCATGGAACACGGTATTGTCGTAAATATTTTTTCTACAGCGTGTGCTGGGATTACATTTGTACCTGTGTGAGTGGTGATGTGGCATCACAAAACACATTGTCTCTGTATAATTGTATTGGTAATTTACTGCAGTGATTTGCTCAATGATTATGTGGCCGTCAGTGGGGTGTGCTTTGCTGTAGGATTTCTCCGACCGTAAGCTTTGTATCTTTAAACACTGACGATTCTCTCCTTTTTTGAAGCCTGTGCTGAGCCAGGTTTCACTTCTTGGAACTCAAACATGTTGCCAAGTAAAATAGTTACAATTGTGTAGCTACTAGATCACAGTACTACACTTGTTTGCTCTACCAGAAAGCATTAGTAACCATGTCTGCCTTTTTGTACCATCTTAAGATGGATGTCTGTGTCTACGACAGTTGGATTTCTGGCAGTTTTATTCAAGCTGGAGTGAATTAAAAGCATATCTCTCCACAGGTTCACGGCCTTATTCATTTTTGTCCTTTCTGTTTAAGGCAGTCCACAGTTGGCTGCCCTGTAATAAATCCCCAATGAATCCAAGATGATGTTACACTGGAGTCAAGAGGCAGCTCTTAAAAGCTGAAGGGACTTCTAGCTTTCGCTTATGAGATGGAAACTATTCATAGCTTTCACCTTTCTCACACACATTCTGTATGAATGAGCACACACTCATGTATTTGATTGTCTGAAACCACAGGGGCACACTGAGAAGAGAGCCAAGCTGCACTGTTGTGTTGTGCAGGTTGCTAGGCAACCGCCTCCGCCTTGGGAGAGGAAAGTAGGTAGCACGACGACAGGAAGGAAAATTGGGGCCAGAGAAAGCAACAAAAAAAAAAAAAAGCCAAACAAGTGTAATAGATAATCCAGTGCTGTAGTGATTGCTACTTGTTTGTTTGATGGTGTGGACTCTTAATCTCACAGGGAAAAGTGTCCTTATCACCTCTGGGTGGCTGCAGTTGGCATTGAGGTTATGACAGACACAGACCACACAGATACATACGCAGTTCTTCAGGTTCCTTGATTTTTACGCTCTGTCATTTTACAGATGTACATTGTATTTTTCGACATCACTCCTAGTCAAAATAACTGGCCAGCGATCGAAGAATCGTGTCCCATCCGTCGGCTCAGTTACGATCAAAAGAAAAGCGACCTACTTCATCAATGCAGCTCAGTGCAAAGCATAACATACAAAATAACTACAGACAAACGCCATGCAACTCTACAATTCTTCACTCCACAGACCATTTTAGCATCTTATTACTATTGTTTTGGTTTCATGAACCTTAACTGCTCGCGCCACTTTCACGATCTATAAACAAGCCCCGATGAACCAATTGTTCACTACCTGCCCGGCGCGAAACAACAGATGACCGCTTGTAATTAGCTGGTGGGCATAATGGAACATTTACCAGCTGAAAAGACTCTTAAAGACTAAAAGGTTAAAAGGAGAGTCAATGTTGGACACTGCCATGAAAATGGTTTAAGGCATAAAGAATAACTGGAAAGGAATAGCCAGTCTTCTAGCTGATGGTCTTGTTTTAATATGTAGGTCACATAGAGGGATCAGTATTAAACTGAGACTGTGTCAAAACCAGTTAAAAACTCCTGTTTAAGCAATGCTGTATACTTGGGAAATGTACAGCTATTGTTAATTGTGAAATAAATAAAAAATAAACACCTACACTAAAACCACACTAATCACATATAATGAATAGAGTTTACGTAGAAATTTTGATAAATATATTTTTTATACCTGTCGATATGTTATTTGTGTGTGTGTGTGTGTGTATCTATGCTGCCATATCAGCCAGACCGTAGTGCTGTCACACAGATGACAGCGGAGCCATTATCTTCATCCCAAGGTGGCTGAAGTGTAGTCTTTCCACTTGTGCAGTTAATGAGCCAATCCACATCAAGTGTTCTGTGTTTCTGTGTTTCTGTGCTTCCATTTATGTCGCATCCTGAGTGAGTCTCCATGGCCTTGCATAAGTGCCTTCCATTAGAGAGGCGCACACACACACACACACACACACAAACTTAATAGTCCCAGCGCTCATCACGAGCAAGTGTGCAGAATAGTAAGTAATGGGATCTTGATATTAAGAAAGACATTTGAAAACAATTATTCAAATGGCTGTCTTGCCTGTTGAATCTCCTAATCCCACGGTGAAGCACTCAAGCAAACACTCAGCGGCGTGACCCCGGCTGAATTAGCGCGGCGGAAAAGGAGGAGCACGCGGCTCTGAAGTTCGAGATGCTAAAATGTCTAGACCGCTCTCTGGTTTGTCACTCTCGCCGCCGCCTTTGAAAGGAAAAAGGCTTTTTAGAACACGAAAAAGCGGAGAGAGCAAAGATTTGCTGTCCCTTTTAGAGGTTGTCATACATGGCATTTCTCAAAATGTCAAAGGGACGGCTCCCTTTATCTTGGAGAGACGTTGGATGTGTTTTGGCAGGCGCTTAGCACGGGGCTTCACTCTGACCCGGCTCTGACACACCAGCGGAGCAGACTTGTTAGATCCAGTTTACTTCGGGCTTAATAGGTTATTGCTGCGTAGACACACATACCAAAAATAAGGAGGGGTTATCGTCCAATGTCGGCTCCTGAAATCCAAGACATGGGGTAGCTTTGCAACCTGCTTGACCCCAGTCTGAGCAGTATGAGGTAGCAGGGACACCGGGGGCAGCTTTAAAAAAAAAAGTTCCAGCAGTTTAGTTTGAAAGTTCATACAACTGATGGACTATGTATTCACAGAGTAGACTTTGATTCCCTGTGAACAGTGATTAAATGTAACAAAATACATCAACTCGTGCTTTGCTCAAGGATAGTTTCGAGGTAGCTTTATTCTTTTTATTTCCATTTCAGAGGAGAAATTGTTACATTCTGTCACTCTTACTGTGTGGCTTTGTTATCAGAAGGTTGCTGGTTCGAATCCCCTGATCTGCATGAGGAGTGTCCTCGGGCAAGATACTGAACCCCAAAACTGCTCCTGATGTGCTGGTGGGCACCTTGCATGGCGGCCACCGCCATCATTGTATGAATAACCTTAAGTTGCTTTGGACAAAAGTGTATGCTAAATGCCCTAAAACATGCCCGCCTAGCTGGAAGACGCCAAGCTAGCTAAGGCTAAGAAGCTAGCTGTGTTTGGACAGAAAGAAATCGCCTTGTGAGTTTAATAGCGGGAACGTTTGAGTTATTCGTGCTGGTTTGTTTGCGCTGACTAGCTAAAATGCCTTACTGAACATTAGGGGTAAGTTAGCGAGCAACAACTGCCGCTGGCGCTGTGTGTCTGCTTCTGTGTTCAGTCTAATCGGCTTCTGACCAAATGCAGCACTCACCTGTTTCCGGTTCTTTCTGTCATCCTCAGGCGTCTTTTCATTTCCCCGTCTTTTCTCTGTAAGTTTTAAAAATGACCAAATCCCTGCAAAACTAATGCTATTCTCCTCGGCCAAAGCTGTAGCACGCTAATTAGCAAATGTTAGCGTGCTCACATGCTAAACTTAGCAAAGACAGTAACTTTTACACTTGCTTAACTTATGTTTTTATTGACATGCTAATGTTGTCAATGTGAGCATTTTAGCATTTAGCTCAAAGCACAGCCTGCTAGTAACAGCAGCCTTGTTTCAGCGGGATCTTGTTCTCCTTTAAATGTCTGTATTGTCAGGTTGCCTGATTTTCCTGCCCGCGTGTGATCGGTGACTTTTTCTGTTAACAATCGCAAGAACAGGAGCTCAATCCAAAAATAGCGAATGTGCTCATGAGTGTGCATCAAAAAATGAAACCCCTCATTGTTCACAGTAGTCGGCTGTAATTTTCACATCTCCGCATTTTCTACTCGTTACAGACGAACCGATGTGAAGTTTCAGGTGACTTGAGGTTTTTCCCTTACAAAGCCCAAATCTGCGGGGATATTTTTATAAGTCCCAGCCAACCCATTTCATCAGCCGCCAAAATAGCCGCGTTCCTATGAATACATCCCATTACCATTCCAAAAAGCCGGCGGCGGTGATTGACGCGTCCTTGTTCTCTGGTTTACATTAGATGTGAAAATAATTGGCACCTGTATTCCTGCACATGCTCTGACGCCAGGGAGGAAAAAAAAAAGCACGGCACCAGAGGTTTCATTTCACCGCCGAGTCTGATCCCCTTCTATTCGCTCCAGATGTGGAGGCGCACACGTGGTCGTCCGTCTCAAATGGGCCGGGAAGATTAATACGAAGAAGAGATGTGTCACATCGTCGTATTCTACTGCCGCAGACAGGAAGCGACGAGTGGCTCTGCATTGACATTTCTCTCACGAATGCGTAAGCCCTAATACATATAGAATATCAACTTAAGATATGTGCGCGCATGTGTGCCTCGGCCAGGCCCTCCATCCCTCACCTCATCCTCCTCTCATCATCTCAGCCTGCTCTCCACACGCTCCCTCTGGCGATCCCCGTAGCTAGTCATCACGAGGATGAGCCTATTGAAGTACGTTAAGCATCCAGTATCCCAGCCGGCCCTGGCAGATTGGATGTGATCTTGGCGCTTTAGCGGGGTGTGCGATGCCCAGGGAGAGTAATTGCCGGTGTAATTGCACTCTGGGGAAAGGTAAGAGCAGTAGGGCCTAAATTCATCCTTCTACCTGCCCTCGGGCTGCATGGACAACTCTCGTCCCGGCTTCTGTCCATTCTTTACACCTTTCCGCAAAAAAAACACCCTCCACCCTTCATCCCCCACCCCCCCCTCTCCACAGTGGCTGGAGGGGAGGTTTACTGAGGAGTCAGCGGTTGAGAGTGCTGGAGGCAGAGTGGTGTCAGGGGGAGCAGGTGGAACAGTGGGCCGGGTCAGAGGAGCTCGGCTAGGAGCTGAGGAGACAGATGGAGGAGGAGATTAGGAGGAGGAAGGAGGGCGTCCCGTCGGTAAAATGAAAAGGGAGGCAGCGGAGGGTGGACGGAGACACGCAGAGGGCGTGAAAGCAAAGTTCAAGTGGGGGAAAGATGTTTGTGAGCGAGTGCGTTCGCGTCCTCATGGAGATGGGAAGATGAGGAAAATCCTCTGGAGTGGCAGAATTGCGGGAGGCCCGCACCTCATAAAGGACCACTTTAGGGTTAGGATTTAGGGATTAAAGTTTGTAAATGGGTTAAATCAAGCCTGTGATTTTCAGAACCAGGCTTTTAGTGAATGGATTCACTCCCGGGACGGAGGGTGAATACAGTTGACTGCAATTACCGTTAATGTCCGGGCAGGCTGAGAATCAGTGGTGTGTCCCAGTTCCTAAACTTAAATCTCAATGCGCAGCAGTGTAGCACATGCAGGCTGGGCAAAATACATTTTTGCGAGACGAGAGAGGACGGAAGAGTTCAATTTAGATTATCTTTAAGGTCCAATGTTGAGGTTTTAGGGGGATCTATTGACAGAGATTAGACCGAATATTTTTAAGTTTCATGATTAATTTACTGTAACTAAAACTGAAACTAAGAATCTTTATGTTTTGGTTACCTCAGAATGAGAACTTTTGTCACTACAGTCGGATGTGAGGAACCGCCCAATCAGAGTGGTGCACATGTGAGCACCTTCGCCATCTCGGACAATGAGGTACGGCAACCTGGACAAGCCAAACGGAACGTCAGTATAACCAGAAATGCGTAAAGTTCATTTATGATTACATTTGCTGAAGATTACTTTGTGCGACAGGGTGTGGTTGGCTGCTGTAGAGTAGCATTTCTTTTACTGCATTTCCGTATGCTGATTTGTCCCAGTAGTGTTGCCGTACGTGGGTCAGGCACCAATCACATCAGGTGGTGATGGGTCCTCTTCACTGAAGTCCGCCGTGTTGCATTGCCACGTTTCTAACTGACACACCAAACACTGTCTCTCATTTTCTCGTAGGGGAGGGCAGGCGACTGGGTGTTCAGTCGATCGCTCATCTACAACCTCACAGCGAGATGCCTCTTAATCCTACACATTGGTCCTTTAATGACTCTAATCTCCGCTTCCTAGAGAAGTATTACTTTTTTTTTTCTTTAGGCCTCTAACAATAATTGAGGTAAAACTAAAATCACTAATTGGATTAAGTGCTTACAAATCTTAGATAGTGTGCGTTCAATCCGCAAGGAGTTTGCAAAAAAAGGATGGGATCCACTGGAACATAGAGAGTACTTTAAATTCATTTTCAATTCCTTTTTGTGCAATTCTCTCACTGTGTCTGGCGAGTAATGCCCGCCACACGGCCCACCAATTTCTGTGTGTCTGAAGATCTTGCGGTATTACCGTGGTGGACGTCCAAGAAATGGTTTTGCTTTATCGCGTGCACCGAGTTTGAAATTTAGACAACAGGCGGTCGAACACATGGAGGAGTTTGGTGACATTTATTTTTTTCTCTGACGCTGATCCCTTCCGAGTTCGAGAAAGGCGCGAGGACAAAAAACTGTCTGCGCCAAAGAGAAAGCAAACTTTTGATCCAAATACTTAATATTATCTTGTTTTCTTTCTTGTTTTGCCACGAAAAATGTGGTTGATTTATTCGCAGCAGCATCTTAATTGCTCAAAATAAAGCAGATATAGTGTACTCATTGCTGTCTCTTTTCCATCAGCCTCTGTCGAAAATGACGTATGTCGTATTGAATTTGTGTTAGGCTATGACTCACTAAACTGAGCTGCAGCCCTCTAAATCTGAACCAGCTTTTTAGTAGCCGGAGGAAGGCTGAGATGAAGGCTCCGGGTCACTTCTTCCGTGGCAACCCATTCAAATTTGCCCCTGCAAGTCGTGCGGTGTAACCTTGCGCCGTGCAGCTGCAAGGTTAAGGTTTGCTTTTGAGCTTGGGTAGTATTGTAGTCGATGGAGAATGATCACCGGTGCGGCAAAAGAAGCACAGACACGCTCAGACTGCTTAACTATGCGCATGTAGGTGGGTGTGTGAGGGCCATCAGGTACAAATTGTTTCCTGTTGGAGAATCAGCGAGTCGCTGCTTGCACCACCCATGTGTGTGATCTGCACATCACATGTTGCACTACCCCTCACCTCTCCTCAGTTAATCCCCCACCCCCCATCCCTCACCCTCCACAACAGTCTCTCCCCTGCCACAGGAAGATACAAGGGTGTGTGTTTGTGTTGGCAGCAGAGGTGTGTTTGGAGGAGGAGGAGGAGGAGGAGGAGGAGGAGGAAGCTCACAGGGACAGACAGATGCTGAAGGATAAAGACGTGCAGCTGAGATCTATCAACTGCAAGGCGGGCGAGGGGTGCCATGCCCTGACACCGGCACACATTGGCCACGGTGCGCACACACACACACACACACACACACACACACACACTGCTGTACCACCCTCGGTCGTGAATTTCATTCCCATCAGGGTGCATGTTTTCCTGTCTGAGGTCTTTGTGCTGCAGCCGCTGTGGGTGTCTGCCGGTTGTGTTTGCGGATGCACCCGTGTATACGCGCACCCTTAACCCCTTTACCACCGCATGCATAATGTTAACCATGCACTTACTGTAATTGCTTATGTTTGCAGCTATACATGCTGTGTGAAAGTCATGCTTGGTTTGATTTTTTTTTTGTATGTGTGTGTGTGTGAGTGTGTGTGTGTGTGTGTAAGTATGCCTATGCATGTATGTGTGTGTGTGTATTTCTAGTGGTGGAGGTCTGGCAGCTGGAGCAGACTGTAGCCAGAGTCACCAGGGGGAGAGAGGATGTGGTTATGAAGAAGAGTTGAAGGTCGGTGCAGTAAATGAGGTCAGCGGGAATAAATAAGCTGTAATAAACACCCGACATATGAGCCGTGAGTGTGTGTGTGCGTGTGTGTGTTAGGCAATGGAAATACATCTTCGCACTCCCCTTCGTCCGCTCACATATCACGCCAGAGAAGCACATTCAGTTTAATTCGGCGCCGTGACAGACCTGATGTAGGTGGTATCTTATAGACTGTGCAATTTTTAAAAAAACTGAGTCATCCTCTCCGCACAAACACAAGCGGGAGCCACAGACCAGGACCAGGTTTTTTTTTTTTTCCCACACAGATAGATTCCCAGACAGAGCAGAAGGTTTGTTTTTCATGCCAGCTCCACCTCTGAACTGCTGTTGTCTCTGAACCAGTCTCGTCTTCCTCCACTACATTTAGCTCTGTCATCCGGCCCGGCGAGGTTCCGAGAGGTCAGCGCGGCAGAAACAGCTTCATCTCTGCTCTCTTTTCCTCCCTCTCTCTCTTTCTCTTCCTCCGTCCAGCTCTATAAAATCTCCCCCGCTGTATTTGTTTCTTGTTTGGATCTCAAAACCTGCAATTACACTTTTTTTTTTTCCTTTGCTAAAAGCACGCTGTAATTTTGCATGGCGAAGGGAACGTCTGCACTTCTGTCTCGCTCGCAGATCACCCCTTCAGCCTGCAGACCCTGGTTTGGATCCCGTTGTAAGATTGCTCTCCTCTCCTGCTGGAGTGCCTTTGAGCTAGACACTAAAGTCTTGTGAGCTTCAGGTCTGGGAGCTCTCTCGCAGACCTGGCTCTTTCCATCTAGCTCTGCTCTGTGTCTCTCTTTCATTTTTTTTCTTTCTTCTCCTGGGCCGTGCGGGAACAGCGGGAGGTGTTCGTGGTGCATCATATTAAAGGTCTCTTCCCCCTCTTTTGTTTCTCTCAACGCGCATCTCTTTTGGAAGTGTGTCGTGCTGGAGAATTCTTGGATTTCCGGGCCGAGGCGCCGCGTTCTGTTGTACAGGATGAATTTCCTAGTCGCTCCGCTCAAGATTCAAGATTTATTCAACTCACAGTGCAAAACAAGATTGTTGCAATTCCCTCGGCTGCATACACAGAAACACAAAGAAAACCGCACAGAATAATGAATGAATAAGAATCAAGTCACAGAAATAAAGTGGATACTTCTGTATCTTTTGGCAGGCGGCAGCAGGGGAGCAGACTGCGGCTGGGGTGGGTGTCTTTTAGCATCCTTCGGGGCTCTGACTGTGCAGACTTCACCTCACCGATGTCCCTGATGCTCTGCGGACTGGTTCTAGTGGTGTTCTGGTCTGTTTTAATCACCCACTGTACTGGACCATGCACACCTTTACATCTAGGCAGAAGAATGAGGCTGTCTGAGAAAATGTTTCACCTTCTTGCCCTCGTTAAAAGTGTCAATTAATGTTAGTAAAAGCATGCATTAATGAGAGCTTTTGTTAGATTTTGTCGTTAGGGACAATCATCAGCCGAAAGTGAGCTGCCACGTGGACCTTAAAATGTTTAAAGGGTGTAAATTTTGGGGGACTAAAATGCTCAAATTTGAAAAAAAAAAAAAGAATGGTCCAAATCGGAGCAGTAGTTTCTGACCTTTATACTCTCGCATTGGTCAAACTCAAAAAACAAAACAAAACGCTGGGTACTTCAATTCCCATAATGCAATTCATTAGCCTCCTATATGCCTACACGTCCAATCTGTAGAGCAGGCTCGCTGTTAGGCCGCAGTCACACATGCGCAAAATCAGTGTTCGCCTCCCGTTCACTTCCATCCTATGCACACGAAGTGGCAAAAACAAAACAAAATATTGTCATCCACTGCCGAAGCAAGTCTGCTCCTTGGCTTCGAGTTCAAATTCAAGGACCTTTGACCTTTGGCGAAGTCGTAGCAAAAAACCAAGAGCAACGTCGTGTGAATGGTTGGCCCCTCAAACGGACTACAAGCCAGCAAACTGAGTTTTCATTTGGCTGCCTGGAATTTCAAGTCTCAGGCAGAAAACCTAAGACCACCCTGGTGACGTCATCATCATATTTACACATTTACATCCATTCCGTTCTCATCAGATAAACGACCATAAAGGTCGACTGTGCAAGCGACTCATTGCAACCCATATGCATGCTTCTCGTCAGGCAGCAGCTTCTAATGGCCATAGAAATGATTAATGCAGCAAAGGAGGGAGTCAGGCGAGGTAGTGTAAGTAAAACTACGTATGTACCGTACGTACCTTCAAAACTGAAGTTACATCAGTAATGTAGTTATTTGAACACAAACCACGATGTTTTCCTGAAGCTAACCAAGTTTTCTTACCTAAACCTAACCAAACTGTGAGCGTACGACGAAGGTCCGTTACACCTACTCGCTGGTACACCTGATCACTGCTACACTGCTTAGAGGATTGTGGTATATGTCATTTTAAGAGTCATTAGCAGTAAATCTATGGAGGTATGAGGATGCAATGAGGTCATCACGCAACTGCTGTCACAGTACTTGACGAGCACACCGAGCTGCACGTGTAAAACAGGCCGAGTGTTCCTCCTTGAGGTTTTTGGTCTCAGTCCCTTCGCAGGTTTGATTTCCATCAGAAAAGTGTGTGACGGAAGTTGCTGTTTCTCAGGTGCGGCTCAGGGAAACCAACAGGATCAGAGAGAGTGCGGGATGTAAAGACAGCAGTGAGCCTCCAACACTTACAGGACACACTGGAGCAGGTACATTTGGCTCAGTGCCCGGCCTCGCCGTCACTCTGACAACACAGCCCAGTCAGCTGTGTGCACCGCGTCTACCACATGGGGGCAGTAAAGCCACGGCTATGACGGCCCTCCATACATGTTTCAGTGTGTGTGTGTAACAGTGTAAAAAAGTGAATCAGCAGCACTGTTCCTGGCGACCGGGGCCTGCTCCGTCCAAACACCAGTGTGTGTGTGTGTGTGTGTGTGTGTGTGTGTGTGTGTGTGTGTGTGTGGGTGTGTGGCCCTCAGCTGGGGGGCCCGTCAGCCGGCTTGTCCTGCACCTCATCAGGCCCACTTTGAAGTGTCGCTGCTGGGACTCCTGTGTTCTGACTCCCCTGTGTTCTGTCAACGGGAGGACAGAGATCCTCCCACACACACACACACACACACACACACACACACACACACACACACACAGGGAGAGAGACAGGGGGAGATTTCTTTTTGTTTAGACTGGGCCTACAGACTGATGAGGTGAATCCAGCCCGGTGATCATGTGTGGGCACTCGAGCAAGCGTGACTGTAAATCTGCTTTGTCACTGATAAAAAATTGTCATAATACTCCTTTAATGCCTCTAGAATGAGCTCATGCTGACCCCCGAGGCATATTCGACGCGTAATAAACATTAAATGCCCCCATAGGGACCTGTAGCTGCGCTGTGACATTGTATGATATCCTTGTAAAATTTCATCTGGATCCTTTCAATGCAATTCCTCTTCCCAGTGCCACATGCGATGCCCGCTTGATGCATGGGGGGCGCTCTTGCTCTTCCATCATGCCGTTGAGCAGAGGAGGGTTGCTGAGCGTCTGGAGAAAGGTGGTGGTGGTGGGGGGTTTTCTTCTTCGGCGGTTGAAAGGAGGCAGAATAGAGCGCCGGGGAGTCCAGAGGTCCGAGTCGGGGGGCCCCTGAAACTCAGAGAGAAGGAGGAGAGAGGAGGTGCTGAAAGGGACTCGATAACGCCCCCCCACCCCCCCAGAAAGAGCCTGGAAGAATCGCGCTCCGTCAGTGCGCCCTGCCTGCCAGTCGGAGGATGGGGATTTTTTTTCCCATTCATCCACGTCCCCTTTTTCCCTCCTCCTCCTCCTCCTCCTCCTCTCAAACAAGCCAGTCGGTCTGTCAATGTGCTGCGAGCATTAGGGCAAGTCAAACCAGTGGGATTTTTTGAGGCAGAGAGACGGATGAGATAACCAACGAAGCGCTGTGTGTGTGTTTTTTTCTTCTCCCCCTCCTCCTCTGGTCCGAGAAGCGACGCGTCCGGCAGCTCTCCAAATGATGCGCCGCATCAGATAGGCGTCAATTTTTTCCTCAACCCGGGGGGAACCGATGCGCACAAGTCGCATCTTCTTCTTATTATTATATTTTTTAAATAATCACTTCACAAGTTTCACGTCGGCCTTTGTGCGACGTTATCAAGAGCGGGGGATGCTTTTCTAGCTCTTTGGTTTCTTACTCTCAGTTTTCTTTGAATTCATCTCTCGGACTTACTCGCCGATCTGGATCCTGATTTGTTTTTTTTTTTTTTTTATAATCGTTATTTTGCTCAAGGATTTACAACCTGCGTGTTTTCTACAAAGAGGAGAATAAGGATTGTAATGCGCACTGACTGAGCCCACCGAGCATCAACACGTCTTTTACGAGGATGGAGCCGTGGACACGAGTGACATCTTTTCCATTTTAAACGCTTTTTTTTTGTTCCCTTCACACGTTTTTTTTGGCCCAACCTGACTACATTTCTCCTCGGTCCAAGCCTGACACGTTCGGAAGGTAGATCTTCTTTGCGAGGGGAACAAGGTAATGGGAGAGAAATCACCCAGAGTCGGCTCAGAGAACAAGGGAACATTGTTCGGAAAAAGACAATTAGGGCGCACCGAGAGGCAACAGAAATAGCTCCTGGGTGGCGATACGTTTTGCAGACAAAATTTCGATTTCAGCGGGAGTTCAGTTCGAGCCGAGGAGCACTGCTTTGGAAGAAGAAAGAAGAAGAAAGGACTAATGACAAATTAATGGGAAAGTCATGGGATTGGCACTGAAATAGTACGGGGTCGAGGACGCGCAGCAGAAGAAAAAAAAAGCGTCGCGTTTTCCTTTTTCTGCGGGGAGATCCAGACGCACGGATTTGAAACAAGTTTCTCCCGAGTCCAGCTTTTCGGTTCGATCCCCCATCCAACGCGCAATTTTTGATGAATCGTGGATGCATGAGGTCGCACACACAGCGGGATTTCACTTCACACTTTGACTGCCTCCACCTATAGCCCGCTCGGCTGTGGTCGCGCACCCATTGTTTTGAGAGTCGCGCAGAAAAGCCACCCCTAAAAAAAATTTAAAAAAGATTCTCGCCCATTTCTTTCTTTCTTTCTTTCTTTCTTTCTTTCTTTCTTTCTTTTATTTTTCCCCCCTCTAATAAATGGGGCTACATATGCTGGGCGTCAGGGTTGAAATGGCGTGTCGAGGAAGTGGGAATGGATTGGGGATCCTGCTGATATTCTTACTGGATTTACTGGGGACGGCGGCCAGCAATATGGAGCCCATCTACTGGAATTCCCTGAACGAAAGGTAAGAGATGTTTTTCTTTTCTTTTTTCCTTTTCTGTTCACCGCTCGCTTCCCTGAAGGTTTGAACTTGAAGTTTCCCAGCCCAGGGGAGGGTTAGAAAAAGAAGTGATCGAATGATTAGTTTGAAAAAAAAAAAAGGGGAAACGTGATGGGCAAAGTTGCCGCTGAGAGGGAGAGGACGCGGGCGACGTGCGTAATGAATGCAGAGTCAGAGGGGGAAAACAGCGTGAAGTTCAGAGATCGGGCCTCCGGAGGATTCGTCTGATTTGTTTTTATTCCTCTGCTATCCTCATGTCGTCTCACCATCGTTGTTTACACTCCAATACAAACAGCGTTATATGATAAATGTATGCACTTGGAAGCTGGAACAGGCTGCTGCGTCTCACAGCTGGTCCGAATTTGTCACACTCGCATTGATTATTGTGTGTGTTTGTGTGTGTGTGTGTGTGTGTGTGTGTGTGTATGTGGGATCCAGCTGCAGCTCGTCCCCTGTACGCTGGGACACATAGGAGCAGTGTGTAGGATGATAAAGACGTGTGTGATGCTCTGATTGCTGGTGCCGTGTGACCTTGATTAAGGCGCAGGGCCCCCCACCACCACCACCGGCCCCGCAGGCCTCTGTGCGCGTCTGCCCACCCGGGCCACGCACATTTGCATTTTTTATGTGTTTTTTTTTTTTTTTTTTTTACCTTTCCCTCTGGAGAAGGTGTCAGGCATTAAGCTGAGGAAATGTCATTTTAAACACCTCTAGGTCGTCCGGCATTAACGACCGACACCACTTTTCTCACACCTCTGCCAATTTCCCTGCGTCTGAATAGACGCCCGTAGGCTGTGGAGGAGGAGGAGGTGGTGGAGGGGAATAACAAGGCGGCCTGTATGGAGGTGACACCAGGCTTCAATTCTGCAAAAAAAATCCTGACTTCATTTCAGGGGACAAACTGGGACAATGATATTTTCCTCAGCTTAATAAATAGAATATGTAGGCCACCAGGGTACGGGCGCTGATCCACAGTGGCTCCCACTCCTTGTGACTTTGCCTAAATTACTCGCTTAATAATACAAAAAAAAGTACAAAAGCCAATTCAGACTCTGGCTTCCGGCTCACACCCATGCCACAGGCTTCTCCGCACGCTAACAGGTTTTTAATGCATCCATGTGCTGTAGGCTACTGCCCTGCCCCGGCATCTCCACTCTCCACAGATGTGACTGTGCGTGGGCCCCCACCCCGCTGTGGAGCCAGGCATGAAGCCCTTAATGAGGGCTTTTTGTCAGCAGTGGGTGGATTCGCCCGACAGGGAGTAGAGTTGGACACGGGAGGGTAATTTTCACTGGGGAAGCTAACAGCCCGGGCTTTTCAGGCCTTACAGGTGATTCCACGCCATTGTCTCCTAATGGAGTTTAGCGTTATAGGTGGGTGTCAGGGCTTAGCAAACGGGCCTGGCTGGGCAATTAGAGGGGTGGTAGCTTTGACGCCGGTCTCATATTCATCTCCACAGATTTGCTCGCTCATATATTCAAAATACAAAGCCCATTGTATACTATGAGGCTTATTCCTGAAGCTTACCATTCATAGTTAATCAGCTTAGTCATTCCTCCTGTTTATTTTTTTTTTCTTGGCCCCTTATTTTTTTACACACTTCTCTGTGCTTGTTTCTCCTTCCCTACATGTCGAGAGCAGAACTTTTACTTTCAGCTGCCTCGGGGCAAAATAGGTTTTTGGCCCTGGGCTGAAATATGTTAAGAGCCCGCGCTTGTCCAAACAGTGCGCATCTTCCAAGGACAGAATCCGGAGCCCACACACATCTGGTTTGTACTTCTGAAATGAGGCGAAAGAAGTAAGCAGAGGCAGCAGTCTGTATCAATCAGGTGCAGGGTTCGCATGCACGGTTCACGTCTCGTCTGTGTAGCAAATGGGCTGTCACGTTGTTAACCTCTGGAACTCCGCTGGATGCGCCGCTTTTGAAGTTCAGACCGTCCACCTGCAGCCTCCGCTCCACCTTTCCTCCCATCTTCCTTTTTCCGCCTCCCTGAGCAATCTCCACACCCCTCTCCTCCCTTTCTGTATTCTTTTCCCTCTGTTTCCAATGCCCTCCTTTTGTCCCCGGCTCCCTCAACCTCATCTCTTGTATCTTTTTCCCCTCCTGTCACTTTCCCCCCTGTCTGTCTCTATCTTCTGTCTCTACCCCCCCCCCCCTCCTCCAGTGCAGTGACCAGACGTAGCAAATTGGAAACATGTGTCACATCCAACCACTAATTATGGCGCTACAGCAGCCACCGACACACTCGAAGATGCGTCGGGAGTGACGGAGGTGAAGAAGAAAAAGGGGCTGGGGGGGGGGCACAGGCTCTACCACCTGATTATTTCCCGGATTACACGATAATTATGATGTTGAGGCTGACACAAGTTGCAGTGAAATATGGTTTGGAAATGCTCGCAGCCATCAAGCGCTACATCCGCCCTTTTTTATTTATTTATTTATTTATTTTTATTGACCGCTCCATCAGTTGAAATTACTACAGGCCCCAGCAGAAAGAGGAGAGACAGAGTTGTACAGGGAGGAATATAAACAGAGACAGGTGCCAGGAGGTGAATGAGAAACAGAAGGAGCTGTAGAGAGAGCAGAGAGTGGGGGGGAGGCGGAGAGAGACAGTCCTAACCCTAAGTAAATCAATACCAGTTAAGTCTCAAGTGCCAATACAGGTTCTGCTTGAGGAAGAGGGAACTGAACCAGAACGATCACCTTGGGAAGAGCTTCCCCCCTCAGACATACATTATCCTTATCTCAGCATCTCCTATTATCGGCCTTACACGGCCGCCCTAATGAAAGATCGAATCTTACATTACTGCTCCGGAGTTGGGGGGGTGGGGGATGGCCGAATTGGAGTGGGGTGCTGGGGGGTGGCACTCGCAACACACACGGGATCAAGGACTTGTAGGTCACGCTGGTGGACACACACACACACGCCGAGAAAATGAATTCATGTAGAGAGAATGTTGGCTTTGGTCACCCCGCTCTGATCGCAGCATATGGAGTTTTGTAGTTTTTGGCCCTTCTGCGAGTTTGATTTCAGCGTCTGTTCTTAGGGCCAAAAACCTCTTGTTCACCCCCGCCTTCCTCCCGCACACTCTCTCTTCCTCTTCCCCTCTCTTTTCCATACTTTAGCAAAGCGGCTGTAGATTATTGTAAACCGCTGCTGAGGGTGGGCGCCCCCCCCTCCCCCCAACCCCGCACGCTCGGCGCTCCCGGTGACTTGTAATACAACTATTCCCCCCTAAGATCCACATTAAAATTTAATCCCCCCTTCCCGTTTCTCAATAATTCATTAATCGCCGGCTAATTGGCGCCGGATAAAAGACTAGCTAACTAGGCTAAGTGTTTCAAGTACAAAAAAAAAAAAAAAACAGAGAAAAGACTCACACCCCCTCCCAAAAAAACCCGAAATGACTGGAAATCTTCTCGGCGAGGGCATTCTGGGACCGGGTGGAATGAGTGTTAGTGGGTCAAACGGGGTGTCGTATCAAAGGAGCAGCATTTCTACACCCGTTTATTGATCGCCTGTATGTTCGAAACGCCACACCCGGTTTCACCCCCACCCTCAATTGGAAAAACATCCACCCGTAGGTTTCCCGTTCATGAATAATGCATGCATGCACCGAGGCTTTTTCTGGGCTGTGTGGATAAGTAAGCAGGAGCCTGTAAGCCTACACGCATCCCTAGGCTAAATGATTAGAAAATATCCACTAGGTAGGGTTTTTTTTCTTCTTCTTCTTCTTTTTTTAGGAGCGAGGGGGTGTTAAAGCAAGAGGAGGAATGTAGAGAAAGGATGGGAAAGAATATGAACCATATTGCTCGGGCCGCCTGTTAACGCGAGTGGGCAGCGGCTCTCCCCCCTTCGTCCTCCCGCACCCGCTTTCTCTCCCTGCCTCCCCCTTCTCCCCCCCGGTGAAAAAAGAGGAGTGTGTGTGTGAGTTTACGAGCTGAGAGCAACAGGAGCTGTGAAAAGAGGTTTCAGCTGATGTGGCAGAATGGAAAAGGCCAGGGGAAGGGAGAGGGAGAAAAGGGGAGCCAAACCGGCCAGAGGCTCGAATCTCTTTCTTCCTTTCTTTCTTTCCGTCTCTTTTCTTTTGGGCATTGCAGACGGACGCGCAGCCGTGCAGCTGGACTGTAAAAGATGCAGGCAGGTCCGTCGCAGACGACAGACGCCTGCACACGAACGCGTAAACGGCCCTCGGGGGGCTCGACCTCCCCTCCCATCTATGTCGGACATGGCGTGTTAAAAGTGTGTGTGGTCCCAGTGTGTCTCCTGATGTATGAAACACACGCTGCCTGTATGGGACCGGAAGCACGGGAGGGCAGATGAGCACACACACACACACATACACACACCCGCTCAGGAGAGGTGAGGCAATTGGCAGGCGTCACGGGCTGTTGTTCCACTCGGAATTCATTCATTATTTTATCACTCGATTATAAGTTTATTTGGCAGGGGCAGCGCACATTCATCAACATCATAACAGCCATAAAGCGGTGTTGTAAATATGCTGGGGTTAGCTAAAGAACTAATTTACTTCCCCCAGTCCCCGGGGCTTTAGAAGTGACTTTGGGATTTTGGTAATTGTTAAAAGTGCTGATGATTAGGATGAGGGAGATTAAAAGCGTGTTGGCTGGCTGACTTGGTTCCCGAAATGTTGGAACGCATGCGGGAACAAGCAACTTTCTTTCCCTCAGTAACACACGCGTGCACACGGATGCACGCACGCAACAATGGCGGAGAAGGCTAGTGGCAACAGTAATCCAGGCCGCGGGTCTGAAGGGGTCACATGTGGCCCGGCATCACTGGGCAGATTGCCCCCGGGTGGCTGAACCCAGAGCCCCTTAGCAAAAGCCAGCCAACACACACACACACACACACACACACACACACACACACACACACACACACACACACACACACACACACACTGGCCTCTCATTAGCTTGCTTCACAGCACACCCTGCCTAAGCAGGATCATCCAATCCTCCTGGCAGCATTTGGACTGGGCCAGGTCAATCCTCCTCCCCCGGGTGACACAGAGAAGCGGACTGGGGTGGGGGGGTGAGAAGCCCGTATGAAAGTGTGTTTGGAGGCCAGCCTCTGTCACACTCTTCATCACCTTCTCTATCCTTTTTTTCATGTTCCACTCTCTTAGCCCTTCCTCCTCTGCTGTCATCCCTCCATCCTCCCCTCCCTCTTGCTCTTTAGTCGTGTTTAGGCTCAGTATCTGGGTTGGGCTCGTCTTGCAGCCGCCTCTGTGGCTTCGGCTTCATTCCAGATAAGCAGGATAGCAGCGGGAGGGAGTTGACGCTGTTGTCATTTCGTGTGTATGTGTGGATTCTGGTTTGTGACGGAAGACGTGCTGGCATGTGTGTTTGTGCCGCGAATACTAAATTGTGCGTCAACATCTCCGAGCTCTGAGCCGTTCTGATGCACGCCATGAGCCCTTGCACTGCAGAAAGTCTCCTACTGATGGTGTTACTGGTCTTTCATTGAGTCATAAAGCATAATTTCCACAAAAAAAAACCAAAAACAGATTCAAAGATTTAGATTAGTCAGGATTTCCAATAAAGATCAACTGGATTCGAGTGCTTTTCTGCATTTAAGTCGTTCTTGATCCCAGTGCAGCCATGTGCACAATCTTCACTTATTTCAAGATACAGACACACACATTCTTAAGAAGTTTTCTGAGATGTTTAAACCCCTTTCAAGACCTTAATGACTTGATCAGATGGAGGATTTCTTTCCCGCAGTGGGTGTTGTGTGTGTGTTTGTTTTTCACACCTGCTGTCGCCTCAAGCGGCATCAAGGTGGAGTCCTCTTTTGCATAGCCCTACACACAGCGATGTAAAATGCAAAACAAAAAAGCCGCGACCTCTTATCTCCGAGTCACTCGCTCAGCAGCCGGACTCCATTCCGGCTCCGCGCCATTTGCATCCCGTCGCTTTCATCGGCGCTGGAGCTCCATCACTCCCCTTTCGTCGTCCTGCCCGTGGATGTCAGGGCGCTGCTTTGATTGGAAGGCGGCCTGAAAAATGATTTTGTAACCGAATGTTAAAGAGAGAATGTGTGTGTGTGTGTGTGTGTGTCTGCACAAGAGAGACAAATGAGCGGGATTGCTCCAGGACAGCCGTGCCTTGTCACAGCTGAAGTTTTGGCAAACATCTTTCGACCGATGCGAAGCAGGAGGGCAGAAATGGAAGAAGTGGGTGGCGTCAGAGTGAGATGAGGGGGGAAGATAGAGGAGACAGGAGGGGAGCAGAGAGCTGGCAGGGTCAGAGAAGGACACACAAAAAAGCATGAAAGACAGTGAGGGAAGGCAGGTTAAGAGAGAGATGGATGGCTTGGGGGAGCGCGGCACGCTTTGACAGCGGTACTAGCCGACGTGACGCAGCCCAGACAGGGAGAGTGACTGATGATCTGTAGGTCACCGCCATGACTAGCTGCTTCCTGCTCGCATACAACCGAGCCGGCCCCTCCATTCCTCATTACTGACACGTCCCATAATATTTATCCCCGTGAAGTCCAGCATGAAACCCGGTAAGCTTTAAAGGAATTCCTCGGCTTTTTTTGGGGGGGCAGAATGAGCTCTTTGATCAACTTAGCGTAGAGCGGTTAAGAGACTGGCAGCTGTTTCCCCTCTGTGTATTTCCTGCAGTTCCACATAAGACGAGATGCCGCGAACACACACACATACACACACACACACACACGCACACACACAAATACACACACTCACACGGCATGCAGGAGTTGCAGAGCCACGAATGATGCCAAATGCCTCGTAGCGCACCGATGTGTTGATGGGGCTTGATTTGCCAAAAGCCAAATCGATTCCTTTAAAAGAAAAGCTCCACTGTTCCACCGTTTAATCAATATTTTAAGTTCATTGCACTCAAGGATGAAGTGTTTAGTGATTTACATTTCTGGTAAAACCCACCTTTTCTCTCGCCTACTCCTGCTGCGTTGTTTTCTTTCTTATTTTCTGCATTTCATATTTGCGGAGGATCATCACTCGTGTTGTTTGTTTGGGGGAAGGAGGGATGATAATAGTGTGAATGCAGACCCAGGCAGTCTGAGAGCCGCGTGTCCATTTCAAAAGTCAGCCTTTTATTCTGCCCTATTGAGGCGACAGTCGAATGGCGTCTCTTGCCTTTCGTCTTTGATGGATTTTCATCCTGCGTGATTCTCGATGACTCTAGTAGTCCCCGGCTCTTTGATACAGCAAAATACTCTCCAGCCACCTGAAAGTTTGTCTGGATGCCTTCCTTTTTAAGCGCACTTCGCTCTTGGCTGAGGTGGAACACGGCCTCTTTGAGTCACGCCGGGAAAACAAAAAAATACGCCGCCAAACCTCTAAACGGACCTAGAAATGCACGGCTGGCGCACGGGCCCCCGTAGCTGATGGAGTGGTTACAGGTGGCGTTTTTTTCTTTAAATATCTCATTTTGTATTTATATTTTTGGCATAAGAGGCTGTTATCCAGAGATTTGCAGAAAACACACGGAGCCCGCAAAAGTAAGCGCACATGAATCACTCTGCCCGCGAGGAGCCTGGTAACAAAGCAGAGCAGCTACTCACCGCTCCGGCTCAGAACGCTACATGGCTTTCATTTGCGTGGGGGGCTGGTTGGAGGGGGTGTGGATCCTCCTGGCTGTTGCGCTAGGTGTTTGGTCTCTTGTGCGGGAGATGCGGAGACCTGTTACTCCAAAGCATCTTAGCTTTAAGATAATCTTTACCCGTTGACTTACAATGGGTCAGCGATGATCCTCACGCTTAAGAGGCTTTGGTGAGGGGGGGAACCCTGTCCCGCTCTGCCCCGCCGCGCCAACAGCCAGTCATCTGAAAACTTGGCTTATTAATAAACAAACACATTTATTACCTCATATGAGCACGGGGCCTACTTTTCTCTACCTTAGATCTTTTATAATATTCCCCATCAGTTACTCCCAGCACCTTGATTATATTTCCAGACTTCACGCTTTCTTCTCATCAGATGCTGGTGTGTGTGTGAGCACATATGCGTAGTTCTAATTAGGAGGTAAAAGACCGTACAGTGAGCGTGGTCCATCTGGCTTTGGCATTAGCCCATCATTCTTACAGTCTACGGGGAAACTGACCTTGGCTAGCTGTGCAAGGAAAATCATGCTCCATTTCCCGGGCTCTGCATTAAATATAATTTAAGTAGATTTGACGTCAAAAATGCGAGATTAAGATGGAAACGTAAGATAGAGATGAACGGCTCGGTTTTGGATGTGGAAGGTCCGGGCTTCATGCGGGGCGGCGTCGCCTCCTCTCAGCTTGTAGAGACCACATACTGAGATGGAAGGTGGCGTATGCCAAGCGTTTCTATTTCAATTGTTTTTATGATTTAAAAACTTCTCACACTCGGTGGAGCGTTGGAAACTTTTATGTCAAGGTTACCTGCTTGTGTTTCACGTGTGCTGAGAGAGAGAACAGGAGCTGTAAAAGGAAAAGTGCCTTCACATTCTCCCAGGTGAACAGTTCAACGTTTATACATAATGTGCTCATTCGCTTTTTTGCTAAGAGTTAGATGAGAAGATCAGTGCCTTTTTTGATGTCTTTGAATGCAGTAAGGAGCTGGAACATGGAGGTGATTAACGGCAGCAGAGGGAAACGGTTAGCCTGTCTCTCTCCAATTTTAGAAGTTCCACCTCCCAGCACGCCTAAACCTCAATTAAATGACACATATTCTGTTTATTTGTTCAGCATCAATGTTTGGACGACCATTTGTTTGGTTCTTTGCGGTACGCTTAGCTAAGCTAATTCCGACCTGGCTCTGCTAAAGTACACTTAGTCAACTTAGTCCCGGTTTCCGTATTTAGACAGTATGTTTTTATGATCAGAAATCATTTTAAAGCTTCATAACGTCTTACTCAATCAGAAGTTGGCTGATGTGGCTTTGCATAATGGCCGATGTGGCCTGAAAAGTGTTGAAAAAAAAAAAATATATTTAAGGCATCCACGAGTGTGGGAGGGTCCACTAAGGTCCATGTCATGTACATTTTGTACCGTATATACTTGTCTGGACAGCCACTATGCTACGCTACAACAAGCTAGGGAATACTTCTGTGCGTGTGTGGTATGTGTCCAGTATAAACTGAACTACGAGCCTGTGGTGATGAAGCCAAATGTGTGTGCTTCTGTTTGGGAGTATACATTCGGATATATGATGTTGGAAGTCAGTAACTTGACTTGCATACAAGGCAATATCTATCTAAAGTTAGCTAAAGCTTAAGCTAACGTTAGCCGACATTAGCTAATGGTCATATCAGACGAAAGCAGCGGCAGCGAAACCTGTGAGTGTGTTGAAATGAGCAAGGAAAGCATGTTGTTGCTCATGAATGTGACTTTTTTCATCTGCAAGGTTAAAAATGTGCAATTGTCTTGTTCAAAAAAGGGAAACAAAAAGTTGGGTCTCTTTTTAGAATCAATTTACATTGTTTTGTTTGGACTGGGATGATGCAGCCTCCTGGGTTCGCGAACCTCTTTTTAAACCTGCTTTGGATACACTCAAAAAACGTGCGTCTGTCAGGCTAAAAACAAGGTTGCTTCTCCCGTTTCCTCAAGAGTGGACGTATTGCCGATAGAAGTATTTCAACCTGAAGCGATGATTTAAGGCCAAGTGCAGAAGTAAACTAGCTGACTGCCTCCAAATGGTCGTGTTTTTGGCAGCGCACGGAGTACAGCACGGCGCTTTTGTTGTCTAGGACAAGCAACTCTAACAAGATCCATCTTGCACAGAAAGAGCGCTGAAGTGGATTGTTGTTGCCCCGTCCACATGCCATCATCTGATACCCCGGCGCTGGCTATAATACACGACTTAGAGCCGCTTTTTAGCGGTTTTTGCCCTCCCTCGCTCTCTTTCTCTGCGTCTCCCCCTCGCTTGCCTTTTGTCCTCATGTCTTGCAGTCGGCGTTAACACACACCGGCATTAGTATACACTGGCATACACACACAGCCAGGCATGCATGCACACAGTGGAGAGCTTGTATACACACACACACACACATACTCATGCATGCACAGATGAAAAATGTTATTGCTCTCGGTGCTGGAAAAAGTCCAAGTGGAGGGGTTGGGTTTCTTCAGAGGTACCCCCCCCCCCCTTTCTGTGTCAGTAGCATATCCCTCACTCCTTCCTTCCACTCCTCCGTCTCTACTCTCTCGCTCTCCCTCCTTCACTTCGCCCTCCTCCCTCTGCTCCCCCTTGAACAAAAGAGCCCCCCCTCCCCTCTCCTCCCCTCCCCTCCCTCAGCACTTCCACTGAAAGCCCTCACACGCACTCGTCTCTCCTGCTTCGCACTCTCCCACACGCACTCTTACCCCTCTCGTCGTCTGTAAAACCAGTCCACTTCTCCGCACTAATCCCCCCCTTCATTTCTTTTGTCTTTTCTTTCACTTTCTCTCTTGTCGCCTGGCTCGCCACCAGTGTAAATTTCCTCCTCTACGTATCCGAGCCGCTATCATGTTACAGCTAGTCGGCAGACGCTAAAATTTATTCCCTCTTTTTCTGAAATTGCTCTTCTGTTTTTCTCCTTTTTTTTCTTCCCAGTCTGGCTCCTTTTTTCTCCCTCGTTCTTCTTTGTGGGTGGTTTTTGATGTGCAGTCTCTGTTTCTTCTCATTCGCTCGTCACCGTCAAGCAGTAAATAGGTCCTCTGTAGTGAGGACAGGATGAATGATCATGATTGCCTATCACTGCGGTGTCAAAGTAATTTGGGAGCGACTGTGAACCGGAGCTCGGCCTGCATGCATGCGCGCACACACACACACACACACACACACACACGTGTGCATGAGCAGATGCACCACTCCGTTAACGTTCCCTGGAAATCAGGAAGCCATTCCCTCATTAGCTATCCTGTCTTCCACGCTGCCTTTCCAAAAAAATCTTTCTCTCGTAGTCTTTATCAGCCTTGCTCTCCGTTGGGGTGCAGCTGTATTGCAGGTCCCCAGCTACGGGAGTGTGGAGGGGGGGAGAAAAAAAACAAAACAGATGGAGTGCCCTCCTTTCTTCCCTTCTTCCTTTCATCCCTCCTCTCTTTCTTTCCTCGCTCCCTCCTTCCCCACAAAGAAAATCAAGCCAGAAGAATGCTGTTGCACGGGGAGGGGGGTGGGGGGGAGGAAAAGGGGGAGATGGGACAAAAGCAGTCCCTTTTCGACAGTCTCTCTCTTGTGCTCTTTGGGTTTTTCGGTTGATGGATGGGTGGCAGTGTGGGTCACTGTGCCGAACATGTGCGCTCCTGTACCTCGTGCGCACGCGTGACGCCTGATTGTCGTTAGATAACGCTCTGGCAGTTTTTGGTGTCGGATTGGAAAGCTACTCGTGTCGGCCCTAGCTGGCTTACGCACACAGCTGCTGTGGTGTTTGTATTCGGTCCCCCCATTTTGAGTGTTTCAGTAAAGCCACTGGTCCTCAGTTAGGCCCAGCCCATCTGGAGTCCTGGGTGGCCGTTGTACGTGTGTGTGTGTATGTGTGTGTGTGTGTGTGTATGTGTGTGTGTGTGTGTGTGTGTGTGTGTGTGTACACAGCTGAGCATTGCAACACGTCCAGTCTCTGAGGTGTGTGCATTCTGGCACTTGGTTAATCGTACACATTATCTGATTTCTGAAAGCCTTAATATAGTTTCTGAACAGCCAAACAATGCCACTGTTGAGCGTAAGTGCCGCGATTCGACTGTGTTTTTTTTTTTTTTTTTACGTTATCTCCTTTAATCAAAACCTTTGCTTTCTCCTTATGTTTCGTCTTAAATGTAATCACTCTTGTGATGGGCGAGCTAACTCCATTATGGTGGTACTTAGCTAGAACAAAAGAACTCACTCAAGGTCTTGTTTAAGTGCCTCTGCACCCTCATGATGCCCTTGCATGCTGAATAGAGCGAGTTTAACGAGTGTGTGCGCTTGCCTGTGTGCGAGCGCGATTGTGTGGATGTCAGGCATGCGTCATGCGTGGGTGCGTGCGCTTGTGTACATGCCCTGCGTGGGTTTGTGTACGGCCCCCCCATCCCCCCCCACACCCCTCCTAACGCTGCTCATCCAGCACCACCACCGCCCCACCTCCATCACTGCATTAAGCATTATTTGCAAAACAACACAATCATGTGAGACAAAGCTTCTGGGCCAGCGTGAAAAGAGAGAGTGGAAGTGACAGAACCTGGCCTGTACCACTTGACCCTAGCGAGGGGGGGGGGGTGACGAGGTGGTGTGTGTGGGGGGTGGGGTGGGGGGTGAGGCGTTGTAAGCCAGGGGAGAGATAATCCCTCCAGTCATGGCAGGCCCCCGTGTGCTCGGGCTCTATCGGGCGCGCTGGGCTGTCAATCACTCAACAAAGCTGTCTGCAAGGGGATTATGAACCTGCGGACCCTCCCTCCCTCAAACCTCTCTCTTTCTCCTCCCAATCGCCTTTTCCCCTCTCTTCTTCTCCCCATTCATTGCCCCCTTCTGTCTCCCGGGCCAACTCTTGCCGTTTTTTTTTTTTTTTTTTTTCCCACCTTCAAACCTGCCTGTCAGTCCACTTGTCCACTGTCCCCCTCACAACAAAGTGCGTCATCCTCCCCGGCACACATTTCGCTTTGCTGTCTGAAGCTTAGTTTATCTTCAGCCTTCCATCCGTCCTCCCTCTGTCCTCCGTAAGCCCTGTTTCTCTCTCTCTAAACCCCCCTCCCGCTCTTTCTCTATCTCTTCGTCCCAACCGTGCGTTATTGCTCACCGAGACAAGGGACAGGTGTTTGTGTGTGTGTGTGTGTGTGTGTGTGTGTGTGTGTGTGTGTGTGTGTGTGTGTGTGTGTGTGTGTTTTTAAGAGTTGACAGGTGTCCCCTACTCTTGAGGAAACCGGCCTTGCCTCCACACACAAAAGACAGAACTAGAAAAACAAGGGGAGATGAGCACAAGTGCAAATAAGCAGCTCATTCCAAAGACACAAAACATCTACTTTTTTTTGCATACAGAGCTTTTTTTTTTATATTTCCCTCCCCTTTCCTTTTGGTGGCCTTTGCACCCTGAAAACACACATGCGCCGAGCTGCCGTCTGGCTAAATGTCACCTCTCCTATAAATGTGATGAATGGCTCGCGGCCCTATCTTATCTCTCTGTCCTTAACCGTGCCGTTTTCAACCCAGCCACCGGTCCCAACGGCTCCGGCAGGTGGTGACGGAGGCCCCTCCCCCCCGCCGCCGCTGTCACCCTCCATTACTTCCCCCATTTTTTCCCCCCTCATCGACTTATCTCTCCATCTTACCTGTACGCTAAATGTCTGTTTAGCTTTAAACGTCTGTCAGCGCCCGCAACGAGCTTTCACTCTTCACCTCCTCTAACCAGTTTTGCTCACCTGTGGTCCTGTTTTTATCACCTCGCGGTCTCTCATTGTTTATATTATTCGGTCTCCATTGTGCGTGCGCTATCTCTAGTTTTTACCCGCTCACTAATAATCTGACCGTATTGCCCAGTAGGTCACATTAACTGGTTAATCTGCCCCAATCCTACAAATAATCTCGCTGCTTTAATCCAACATCCAGCAGTCGGGAGGAATGAAGATTTGTCCCTCTCCGAGTAGCGAAAAAGAGATTGAAGGGTCAAGGCTTTTACAGTTTCAGACCAACTTTTTGATTAAAGTTCTGTGTAATTTTCAGGTTGGTATTAAGGGCTCACATTTTTAGGTCACTTGTTTTTCCTTAACAACCTTTTTTATGTAAGTTTTAGACATTGGAAAACCTCTGTAGAAAAACAGTATACTCAATTCCTCTTTTATTTCCCGTATTTTGGCAAAAAAGAGCATTTTTTTAATATTTTAATTTATTTCATCACAGCCAAAAGTCCAATTTTTTTTGTAAGATTCGATTAACTTTTTTTTTTTTCCCTGCCACAATTTAAAATCTAATTTCAGTTTATCCAAAAGTGTGATTCATGGCTGGAATTAGACTTCTTGTTCACAATAATAACCCTGAAGGAGACCGTGATGCAAAGAGACTTTAATTTATAAAAAAAAAAAAACAACACACGCAACAAATTGATGGAGAGATTTTAACAGCCATTCATTTCGCCGTTAGGCGACGAGAGAGAGAGAGAGAGAGAGAGAGAGAGAGAGAGAGACGGAGGGGGACTTAATGTGGGTGACAGGGTTGTTATCTGGCAGGCAGCTGATGGTTTTAACAGCTGTATTATCTGCTGTATCTTCTATTGGATTAAGCTTCATTCTCTTACACGCGCCGCTCTCTGATTGACGCCGTGATTAGAGACATCCACTGGCTGGGATGCGGAGACGGAGGGAGGGAGAGGAACAGGGAAAGAAGGGTGAGGAAGGGGTTGAGGAATGGTGGTGGTGGTGGGGTGAGGAGCGTTTCTTGAACTGGGACAATACGGTGCGATAAGTGCTTCATAGTGCTGTTATTGTGATTATATTCTTTTAAACGGCGCTGAATGTGTCCATATCTTGATCTTATTTTAGTCACGATGAGCTTGACGACAAATGCTACGCTGCGTTTCAGGACTGCGGCCAATGATTTGTTTTTGAAGAATGTCGAGATATATAATTTACTGTCATAGCGCAAAGGAAGCAGAAAATATTTACATTTAAAGGGTAACTCCACCAATTTTATACATTGAAGTTTGTCAGCTGTCACAGAAAAAAGGAGTGTCAAGCCTTTTGTGGCTCCTGAGGAAGCTGCATCATCATCTGATCGAGTGCCTCCAGTGATGTCATTCACTTGCGAAGTTGCATTGTGGGTAATGCAGGCACAAGGTTTAAAAAAACGGGTCAACAGTTTCACACCAGTGGCCTGTTTTTCAAAACCTGGCACCTATAATTACCCACAATGCAACTTAGCAAGTGAGTGACATCAGTGGGGACTAGCGGAAGGTTTTCTCATGGTTCGAGGGTGTGAAACCTTCTATCTGAGCTGCAGAAGTTCATTTTCTATCAGCAGCGGCTCGACACAGCGTCGCAGGTGATGTGAAGCTGTCATTTTTCAGTAAGTGAGGATGAGGCAGTCACCTCGAGGAGACCTGAGACTTTCACTTTTTCTGTTGTCGTCATGCGAGACACGCAGATGTCGAGCCGCCCGCTTGGCGCGAGACGCAGCTTGTTTGAGAAGTCCACAGCAAACATGGCTGCCCTCTGCTGCGGCAGCGGAAAACACGCGCGTTCGCCGCTTGGCTCGCTTCGGCGCCGTTAAAGCCTGCCAGCCCGCCCGGACCAATGGAAAAAACGGGGGAAGTGTCGGCCAAAATCCGCTCGTTTCCTGCTCGAACAAGCCGCGAGAGGTGAAAGGCGAGGGGTGACCGGAGGTGTGAGGTGCGATATGTGGTCAGACTGCTGGATGAGAGCTTAGCTTTCTGCCAAGCGCCTCCGAAATCCTCCAGCCATAAATAGTATCAAGCAGGTAATTTGTGCACATGAAGTACTACCAGTGTTTTGTATTACGGATTAGCAATTCATACCCTTAAAATGAATAATTCTCGCGCGTAATTTGAGAATTGAACGTGCGTGCGATTCAGGCACCTGGTTAAGAGTACTGGCGGTACTTTTTTTTTTTTTTACTCCAGCTCGAGAGCTGATGAAGAGCAAAGACAGAGGAGAGAGAAGAAGGGGGGAGGCAGAAGGAGGAAAGAGGGTTAAGAATAAAAAAAGAAGAAGAAGAAGAAAGGTAAAAGATGAGAATGTGTCATACCTCTTATTAGAAACTGTGACTCTGATCTATTTGGTCTCATCTCACACCTCCGCCTTTGCACGAACGCTCTCTCTCTCTCTCTCTCTCTCTCCCCCTCTCACGCATCTTTTTCGTTACCGTCCCCCCCTCCCTCCCTCCCTCCCACCACCCTCTCCCATTCTCTCCTTCTCTTCCTGCACTTCCCCTTTGTCGCACTTGTATCTATCTCTCGCTCCTTCTCACTCTTTCGCTCTTTCATAGCCTGCAGTCTCTCACCAGCAGGAAAAAAAAAAAAAAAAAAAAACTTCTCATGCTCAGTTTGGTGTGCAGCCTGTCAAGCTTGCTTTGAATACACACACGCGCGCGCACACACACACACACACACACCGGCATATACTTGTATAACTCTAGCATACAGCCAAGGGAATAATAGAATCAAGGAATACTCTGAGATAAAGCGGAGAAGGGGGGCGAGTAAAAGGATAAAGCAGACTGAGAGGGATAGAGAGCTTCATATTATTAATTTAGCTGGAGAAAGAGAAAGAGAGGGAATTTCTTTCAATCCCTCCCCCTACACCGCTGCTTCCATAGAGCTCTATAGTGGCACACAATGGGGAGATTGGAGCAGGAGGGGGGGGAGAAACAGAGAGGTAGAGATAATCCATCCTGCTCTATAAACCGTGGAGTTAACTGTTTCAGAGCGCCCGGCTTTTATTCCTCCGTCATCGTGCCCCTCGATCTAATTTCCGCCCATCTCTCCCTCGCCATCTCTCGTTTGCTTTAACTCGATCTCCTCTCCCCCTCTCCCTCTTCATCTCCATCCCTCCGTCCCTCCCGTAGCTCCTCCATCTACCTCTCCGTGGGCTCTCTCCCTAATCCGCCGACATTTCTTCCAGACCTATAGACTACAATAAACCTGCCCCACACCCAGCCGAGCGTGTGTGTGTGTGTGTGTGTGTGTGTGTGTGTGTGCGTCTCTCCGCACACACGGCTCTTTGTGTCCTATACGCATGCATCACATGCCAGTGTATGATTTCGGTGTGCGGTTCAGAGTGTATGTTGGCAGTTGGCAGCCCACTTGCCCGTCGAATTTGGCAGAATATCTCCTCATCTGGCACAGGAAGAAGGGAGGGCGTCCCACAGCGAGGGATTACACCGACTTACGCACACACACGGACACACATTTATTGGCACATATTTGCACATTAAGAAATGCAAAGCCCCGCGCTTTCAGCCACACACGGACTTATTTTGTTGGGCGGCGTGCTCATCCAGTGGCCGGGATATCAATTTCTCTAAATTTATTAGCGAGGATCACGGGCTGAGTAAAAAAAAGTTTCGAGAGGAGTTCGGTCCCTCAAAAAGGAAATATGAACCCACGAAAAACGGTGGTGTACATCACTCCTGGGGGCTTAATACGTCGGAGGAAGAGTAAATATTTTTATCCACATGCAGAGAGAAGTCGACACTTCTTTATGTTGCTATAAACCGGGGCTGTCTCGGCAGGATGTGTCTGGCGTTGTGAAGCAGCTCTCCTGCCCGCCTGCCCGACGAGGAAGCGAAATGCCAATGAAATGCATTTCTGTAATGGGCCTGCTGACAGTGCAGCAGCTACAAGCGCTGGGAGGAAATAGTCTCCAGAAGCCTGTTACTGTAAAGTGTTTCTTTGTCTCCAAAGAGAGATGGAGGGAGCTGGTGGGAGGAGGGCCGGCGGGGGGGGGCAGACCCAGGCCCTTTGTATGAACCTGATTGATAGGTGCGTCTGACCTTTAGCACCTCTTGAGAAATCCAACAAGTCATTCTCTCACCTTATATTTAGTCCCCTCTGTATCTGCTTCACGCACACACACACACTTTCAGACAGGCCCCTGGATGGAAACCTAATTCTGTCTTTTCTTTTCTCTCCTTTTCAAAAAAACCTCCCAATTACAGCCCCTCCATTTTCCACCTCCCTTCCTCTTCCTCCCTCTCCCCCCCCTTCTTTCTTAACGAGCAATCTCGTTAATGTCAGGGCGCCTTTCTCTCTCTCTCTCGTTCTTTCTCTCATTCAGGGTTTCGGCTTATAGAGAGAAAAAAAAGAGGGAGACAGAGAGAGAGAGATATGAAGAAGTAGAGATGTCGAAATCAGAGCTGCGCTGAAAGAACAAGTGCTGGATGAGAGAGGTGGAGGGGAAGGCGAGGGTGTAGGCAGAGAAAAGCCAGAGCCTCCATGATAATGGCCAGACAAGTGTGTGAGATTACTGCCCTGGTTTCAGGGGGGACATAATTATATGCTACACAGGCTGTCAGAAAGAATGAGATGAGGGGGGCTGTATTTAGTGTTGCACCAGTGAGAGATTGGTGAGGCGAGGGCGATGACTAAATCTGCACCACAGCCTGTGCTGTTCCAGACCTGTGTGTGTGTGTGTGTGTGTGTGTGTGTGTGCGTGTGTGCGTGTGTGTGCACGCGTGTGTTCGCCGAATGAGTAATGTTAAGCCATTGAAAGCTGTAAATTATTCAGAGGCTTCATGCATGGAAACATTATAATTCCATGTCTGAGTGTGAATTACCCTCCGTTTTACCCCCAGGCACATATCTCACTCTAGCCCAAGGCCTCATGGGAGATTAAAGGGAGTAAATACTATGGTAGCTGGACCAGCATATAAACCACATGGAGTGGCCAGATATCCCAGCAGGATGTGGCACCTCGACTGTACTCTGAATGGAGTCGGTTTGAATCCATCTCCCTGCTTGTTATCTCGGCCTGCTCCCTGTGCGCGAGAAGAAATGACCATATTAAAATCAGGCCCTTCTGGTGATTGGTGTCGCCTGGTTAAAGCCTGCGCTCCCCCATAGAGACAAGGCCAGCAAGGTTTCCAATTCATCCAGTTCGATTACCGCAGGGGCTACATACTGGGATGTTATTTGCCGTCCGTGCCGCTCCTCCCGCCTTCCTCATTTGGACTCCCTTTAGCAGAGTGAAATTTCAGTGTCTAATTCTTGGCTCTGTTATTGGTGACATCAGACGCCACAAACTGTTCCTGAAAATTGTAGGCAGTTAATTCAGCGGATTATCGATCCAGCTCAATTGTAGCGGGCGCCGATTCCGAAAAGAATATGAGTGTTAATCGCTTTCGGAAGTGTTCTGGGCATCACAAATGAAACTTCAGCGACAACAAAAGTCCCACAACATAAAAAAACAACAAAAAACTAAAAAATCTCAGTTGATGAATATGCATCACCCAAGACATGCTTCCTCAGTTGTTTGACCAAATCTTTTAATTAGTTGAGTTTTTGGTTTCACAGGACACCCAGATTTCTGTCCGTGTGTGCTGACGGTTCATCTAACTGCAGTGACTTAAAATGGTTAACAATGAACTGTTGTAGATGCTCACTGCAGCACTTTCGTTTTGATGATATCATCATTGTCATATCGATCCTGCGGGCTGTATGAGCTTACTCAGATGAAAGAGCCGAGCAGCAGTGAGCATCAAACAGAACATTTTACTGTGGACAAATCTGTATTACATGAAGTGGCAAGAGGAAAGATTATTAGTGAGCCTCGTTAATCGGACTCGGACCTCAGTCTTATGCGAACATCAGATTGTTTCAGTTAGATGTCCTTACCTCTCAATAGGTGTTGCGAGTATGAAGTGGCTATATGAAGGAATTTTACTTGAAAACATTCAAAATGAACTAAAAAGAGCCCCTATTCTAGCTAGGGTCCCCTGGTCCGAGAGCTCACAGTTAGAACAGCTAGCTGCATGGCTAACTGAGCTAATTAGCCAAGGGAAACTACAGTTGGAAGCGGTTAGTGCTTACTTTGTGGAGATACAGCTCACTATTCTTTTTGAGTATGAACTTTAGGTTGACAATCCTTTGAAAACACTCACCCTGGTTTTACTCTCCATGCATTTCACCACTTGCTTCACCCCCAACCTGTTGTCAGCGGTCAGAACTTAGAACATTGTCGACAAAAGACTAATTTACAAGGGTGGAAAGCTAAAACATGATTCATTCTTAATGAGAAAGTGAAGTAAACTTAAGAAAAGATTGGGACGATTACATTTGCAGATGGGAAAAATCAATCAAGTGTTGCCAAAGAAAAAAGCTAGAGTGATAGCACGGTAGAGTTAGCTTGCTTGCTATCTTGCTCGCTGTATGCTCAGAAGAGGCGTTAGTGGCGTTAAAAGTTGTATTTTTGTGAACATTTCCATTTGTGAAATTGTAAAGCAAAGTGAATAAGACAGAACTCAACACGAGTGGTCCAATATTGGTGCTGGAATGTGTGCGTGTGGTGCTCTGACTCTAGACTTCCTGTGTAAAGAGACAGCCAGCATTTCCCTGAAGTATATTTTCCATGAAGGTGTGTCTTTGAGGCTTCTTCTTATTTTTTGATGTGAGATTTGTTCAGGCAGTGTCACGGTGTGAGACAGAGCCTCAGAGCCAGCATCTCACACCAAAAGTGTGAGATGCTGGCATCCGTTGCTAACCGCTACCATGCTAGGCAACCCAGGAGCACGCTAATGTCAGTTAATGTCGCTTCACGCTAGCTGAGACAACGGTAATACACAATTTATTTAAGGAACGTGCTGTATTTATAGAATCGTCTCCTGTCTGAAAACCCCGTCTCTCCAGTGAAAGCAGAGCTGGGTTATTCTAAAAGTGGATGATGCAACACGGCTAAAAAGCTACGATTGATTTATATGTTTTTTCTCTCCTCTTGGTTCGCTTCAGGGTCAGCACCGTCAAAACAGGCTTTATAAAGGTCAACAGTGAAAAATCGTGTGTCACCAAAGTAAACCCAGCAGGTTCACATGGTTTTATTCCCCCTGCCGTGTGAATTTCACCTTTTTAAAAAGGCCGGCGTCATTACGCATTCAGTTTTGACGCCGCGCAGCATACAGTATGCATATAAAGTCAGCTGTAAACGGGGGGACAAAAGGTTGGCGGTTGATTTGTAGGGTTTTAGCGCTGCGCGCGCCGCTGCATTCACCTGCAGATAGGACACAAATGCAGTTTTATGGCCGTTCATTAGGGGCTGTCTAAATGCATTGTGTGAAACGGGCTGGAGCAGACCATTAACTTGTGTTGACACGACAAGACGAGCAAATTTGAGTTCGCCGGAGACGCAAATTGCGACGCAAGACATTAAACATTGCCGACTGGTGATACATAACAGAATGTCCCTTTAATCCGCAGCTGGCGCTTGGTCTCCGCGCCCTCCTCTGACTGTAGTGTCACATTAAAGCCTCTTCTCACCAGTCTTGTCTCCTCGCAGCTGACAGGAACTGAAGTTTTGGGAGAAGCGGGGTTGGAGTTGCAGGGTGTGTGTGTGTGTGTGTGTGGGTTGGGGAGTGTTGGGTGCGAGTGGGAGGTGAACTAGCATGCAGCATTAGTTCTGCTTGAGCTGATGTGTTAATTAGCCAGCCGGGTGCATAGATAATTAATGAGAATCATGATTAATGACTGTACAGTATGCATGGCTAAGGCGGAACGCGACTCACTGATAAGGCGGAAGGAGGAGGAGGAGGATCACTGGCTATTCACCCTCTGCTGAGTGCCCAGTGTGTATGTGTGTGTGTGTGGCTGTGCAACATGTTCGCACGTAAGTGTTCGCACATGTGAGTTTGTGCGACCAGTATGTGTGTGTGCGTGTGTGTGTGTTGCCAGGCATGGGCGTCGATGCCAGTATGAGTTAGCAGGCATGGCAGTCGGCGGGGCTAATAACAGACTGCATCAGGTCAGGGGGGCATTTAACACTTCTAAACACACTGGCAGAGCTGCCCACTGATGCCAGATCTAAAGGAAGACCTCACACACAGATCAACAGCGGACTGAAGGGCAGCGAAATTGATCTTTTGTTCAAGATTTCTTTCTCGGGCTGAATGTTCTTTGCACTTCCACGCCGTCCTCCTCGGGTCCCGTTCGCGCTTGAAGTTTACCTTCTTTTGAGCGAGTTACAAAATCCGTCCGTGCAGCAAGATCATCTCAAACGCTCCATTAGAAATAACTTTGTTTTGCTGATTATTCCAAAAATCACGTCTCGCTTTTCTTCGTTCTAGCGCGGCAACCTTTCATATTTCAAGATGTGACACTTGAAGAAAAGCTGATTTTAACTGGAACTGAAACTGTGTTACTACGCTTGCAGATGGCGTGAAAAATACTTAATAAAATGGATATTATTTTTTTTTGCTTCCTCAAAAACATTTAATTCCATATGCTGATGAAGACGATGTGGTATGATCAAATACTCCAGAACTGCTCGTCAATGGCCGATGCTTTGAATTGTAGAATGGTAAGCCCTACTTATTTGACTATCGCTCCCAGTTCAAAATGTGATCCATGTTTCTGAAACATTTTGCTCTGCGTGAGTCGCGAATTAACAGAAAATTAACATGCAACAATTCCGATAAGGAATTAATCCATAATTGAGCACTGATTGAGGACAAATTCGCTAGTTTCAGCTCCTCACACATGGGGATTTGGTGCTTTTATCTGTTTTACGTCACTGTAAATGTGATGTCTTTGAGTTTTGGACTGTCGATTGGTCAAAAACAAGCAGTCTTGAGGCATTATCTGAGGCTCTGTGTATGAACGGGCACTTTGTTTTACATTTCATAGACTTGATGTTAATTGAAAATTAAATCATCCTTTGTTGCATGTAATATATAATCTGCCAGTGCAGCAATGTTATGCTTTTTGTGTGGTTATTTTCCCAAATCGAGTCTAATTCTTCTTGACTTCATTGCAGCAAAATTCATTCACTTTTTTGGTGCGATTTAGTCCTTTTCTCTGTTTTCAGGTTTCTGACCGTTGACCCGTCAAGACGAGCAGTCTGGGTTCTGAGAAAAACACGTGACAGTCGTTTTTTGACCCTCTGTCCATGAAATGTTAATCACCAATGAAAAAAATCCTTAGTTGCTGCCCGACTAATTTTTAATTCCATTTCTGCGCGGCAACATTGTGTCCTTGTGGCCACAGAAGCTATCCTTCAAGTGCAGATCCCGGGTTGGCGAGGCCGTAGGACGATTTTCCCACAGAGGAGATATAAAATATTACATTATTTAAGCTGATAACGTAAACTGAGTTTGCATATTAAGCAATTTTTTGAATCTTATCTTAAATTCCCTGCCAGAGTGGGGTCAGCCTAGATGACTAAATGAAATTAATTTCGGGTTAAACAGTGCCCAGATAGCATTCTTCTGATTCTTATTGAGTTTAGAGACTGAATTGCATTGATCTCTCAGATCTCAATGGAGAGCGGCACCGGCACAGTTCCCAGCTGTTCAACATGAAGTATGGATAGGAAGATAAATGTGTATTTTTGCGGAAAGAAGGAGCCACTTAACGGCAAACGTGACAGTCGGAGACGAGGGCGGATGCGCGGAACAGACAAATAAAAACGACGCCCGGTGTTCATCTGCAATTTGTCCGCTATGAATACTAACTCGGCGGTGACATCGGCGCCCGTGGCAAGAGGCGGTTTGACCGCTGACCGCATGCACAATCCAGGCCTTGACCTCTCATTGGTGCAACCTGCAACTTATGATACAATCTCGCCCAATGAGGCCGAGGCTTGGGAACAAGCTGGGAGGGGAGGGGCGGGTTAGAGGGGCGACATACCACTGCCGGCCCTGTGTGTGTGCGTGTGTGTGTGTGTGTGTGTTTGTATGTGCGTGTTAATCTGCTTTGTCTGGCAGGATGCACCATCAGCACTCAAGCGTGACCCCTAACCTCTAACCCCAAATAAGGGAGGATGGGGTGCCCTCCCCCCACCCTGACACCCATTAACAGCCAGTCGGAGCATTTTAGATCCATGGCGTGCAGAGGGAGACGATCTGTGTTTAAGGGTGTTTGTGCAAATGTGACATGTTGGAAGGGGGGGGAAGGAGATTGAGGAGGACGGAGATGAGAAGCGAGTGAAGAGGAAGAGACGCGGAGAACAGTGTGCAGTGTACTCTCTTCCCTCAACCTCTCCGCTCGCTCTGATGAGGAGACAAATAGCTATTGTCATCTAAGAGATGCTGGAAGAAGCGGCTCGCGCTCACGCTCCCTTTGTCTTCCGGCTCTGTGTTTGAGAAGAGATGACAAAGGCCATTTTCATGCTCTGCGTCTATCTCTGTCACCTCCTCCTCCTCCTTCTCCTCCTCCTCCTTCTCCTCTCACTTTTAAACCTCTGTCCTCCGGGCTGCCCTCCTCTCTTTTCTTCCTCCCCTCTCTCACGCTGAGCCTGCCATCTCTTTCGTCACGCCATGGCCTCTCCCTTTTCTTTTTCTCGTCTTCCCCTGTTATGTCGCCGCGTCCTTGCCTTCAACCCTCCCGCCTCCTCATCTCCCCTGTCGTCCATCCGTCTTTGACCTCGCCTTCCCTCCGTTCGTCCTTTCACCTGCCATGCTCCTCAGCCGGGGGTCGGCCTAATTATTCCTCGCTTGTTTTTTTTTTTCTGTCCTCCTTCGTTTTCTCCCCTATCTCTCCCTCACTCACTCACACACACACACCTGTAACCCAGCACGACATCTCGCAGTCTTTCATCCATCCATCCCTCTTTCTGCTCTCTCCTCCCTCGTCTTCATCATTGTTCTCTCTCCCTCCCCCCTCAAACTTTCAGCCTATTTTTCACTCTTGCACGCACTTACGTAAGTACCGACTTCGCCGCGTTCTTCTCTAATTCCACGTTTGCTCTCGTTTTCCTGTTTTTTTTTCTTCCCTCCCCGTATCTGATGTTGCACCTGTTTATGCGCCCGCCGCCTCTCCTTTTTCTCACCATCTTCCTCTCACTTTTAGCTGTCAATCAACAAGTCACTGAGCTTTCTTTTCGCCTGCCAAGAACATAAACATGCACCCAATTTGAACCAGTTGCACTCAATCCAATTTCTCTCTTTGAAGGAAAAAGGAGAGTGTTGCAATCCAGAGATTCGGGGTGGCTGTGGCAGGGAGAGATTCTCGTGCAAAGGCAGATAGGAGGGAAAAAGTACTTCTCCTTTCCTTCACTCCCTCCGTCTCACTCTTTCCCTCTCTCGTTGTCAAGCCAGTGGTCTCTCCGGAGTCTCCCCCTTCCGAAACAAAGGGAGGAATAAAACAGTATTTTTAGACCCTTTCATTTTTCATTACCATAATGATTTGGGCTTTGTAGAATCTTTTCATGTATATTTGACTGTGTGTGTGTTCGTGTGTGTGTGTGTGTGTGTGTGTGTGTGTGTGTGTGTGTGTGTGTGTTTGTGTTTGTGTGTGCTCAACAGGGTGTGCAGGGTGTTTCTTTCGCTGCACTGCCGCTCTCCCCACTCGGGAGCCCAGAGGTTGAAAAACTGAGCGCACACACACACTCAGAGACACACACACACACACACACACACACACAAACACTGCAAATCAGTCATACTCATCCCCAGCCGTGCCTCCTGTCTATTTATTCCTCGATTCATCCGATTCTTTATTTATTTTACACGCTGCTTCCTAATGCAAATAGGTTTGTCTGCTCCCTGCCGAACTGTGGGAGCAGCATGGGATCCGGAGTGTGTGTGTTTCTGTGTGTGTGTGTGTGTGTGTGTGTGTGCGCAAGCGGGTAAGTGAATCCGTGTGCACGTGGGAGGATGGGTGAGAGTTTATATGCGCGTGTGTTTGTGTGTGTGTGTGTGTGTGTGTGTGTGTGTGTGTGTGTATGTGTGTGTCTGTGGGACCCAGTGAGTAATAGAGCCAAAGTCCTTATCTGTCACCAGAGAGCTGCCTGGCTCTCTCTCAGCTGTCAATCATCCAGCCCTAGAGACAAACACTCCGCTTCAAACACTATGAGAGGCAGGGAGAGAGAGGGAGGGAGAGAGAGAGAGAGAGGATGAGGGATGGATGAGGTAAAAAGAAAGCAGGGAGGAGAAGGAGGGATGAGAAAAAAGATGGAAAGAAAGGAGGAAGGAGTGCAGCGAGGGGAGGTGTGCAGGTGTGGAGGGACAGGAGGAAAGTGAAGGACAAAAGGATAGAAGTTGTGATAAAAGTGAGGAAGGAGGGAGGGAGGGAGGGAGGGGAGGGGAGGGGAGGAGGTGTTATTTCAACACCTCTGTTGTGTGTTCTTCAGGCCCCGCAGGTAAACGGGGAATGGAACTTTTAAAACACTTCACCTGCATGAATTAGACAGGCCCCTTGAAAATACCCGGGCGACTTTTGAAAAAGCCACTCTTTACAAAGTAAAGTGGGAGAGAAGTGGACGTGCTCGGGCACACACCCACACACTGCCGTGCCTGCGCGCACACACACACGCACACACACACACTTTCAGAAACACACACACATTCTGCCAAAGCTATCAGCACTGAAATATTGGCATGACACACTTCAATATCCTGACGGGGGTGAATAGGATTTTTGATGACCTGGAGGCTTTCTCTTTCAGCATGTTTATGTGCGGGCATGTGTGTGTGTGTGTGTGTGTGTGTATGCGCGCGCCTGCAATTGCATTTATGTGTGTCTGTTTGCAATTGAGGCAGCCGTCAGCTAGCCCTAGACCCTGCCTGTCCTACTTTTTCCGTGGACAGCATCCCTCCTCCCCCCCCGACTGCTCGGACTCTCTGCTCACGCGGCGGGGGCTAACTGTTGATTTTACCGCGGGGCTCCACAGCCCCTGGGTCGAGCCGGGACTGCCGCTCCAGCGCTTTCCCCTAAGCCCTTAAAGCTTCCTTCAGCCAAGATCGGGAGGAGGCGTGCGGGTGGGGGGCTGGAGAGCCAAAGAGGAGGGAGGGGGGAAAAAAAAAAGAGAGAGAGAGAGAGAGGGAGCAGCAAAGGGTTTGAGCCCCAAATCGCTTCAAGATGCGTTCCACTGGAGTCGGAGTAGCTGAGAATCTGGGAGTCGGGTAGCGCTGCTCGGAGCCTGTGGGGAAAGCGAATGGAAGCCAGGTTCCCATTTCCAATGGTGGATTAAGCACTGCTGCAGATACACAAGGCCCCTGTTGGGATACACATAGCAAATACACACATATCGTTATATATAATGATAATGATAATGATATACTCCCTCTATACTTCTTCCTTCTTTGGCGTGTTAGAATTCCCTTTCTATAAGCTAACGTTATCCTTGACCTGATCAGGTAGCCATTTCTTATTTTATTTGCAAGTTTGTGAGTTAACAATAAAAATGAAATGACAGAACAAAACACAAATTGTTTGGAAATACCCTTGTTTGCTGTAAGAAGAGCAAATACCACTGTCATGCCTGTACAGTAAATATGAAGCTAGAGTACAGGACATTAGCTTAGCAAAAGGACTGGAAACAAGATGGGAAAGATAGCCAGGCTATCTCAGATCAAACATTTCCACGTCAGAACCTCAAAAGCTCACAAATTAGCATGTTTGTTATATCTGCACTAAACCTGAACCATAAAAATGGCTGTTTTGTAGATTATTGTGTCGTCAGCTGCTAGCTTGACCAGGACTCTCCTGTGAAGGAAGTTATGATCTCGGCAGGATACCCTGTCATAAAAAAGGTCAAATAAAAAAAAATAAAAAGCACTTAAAAGAGGTTATGTGCTAGAACGTTGGCTTTGGATAAGCCACGCTACCAGTTTCACCCTGCTTCAGCCTTTAAGCGAAGCCAAGCTAGCTTGTCCCCTAGCTGGTGGTGCATGTTTAGCTTAGCAACATGAGAGCTGGGTCAATTTTTCTATTTACCTTTGGGCAAGAAAGCCAAAAGTGGTCAAAATAACATTTGATTGCTCTCTTTTAAAAAATAAAGATAACAATATAAAACTCTATGCAACGATTTGCAGCTATTTATATGTAATAACCTGTTTTTCTATTTGCCATATGTGAGCGGGTTGTAATGTGACTTGAATAATGGCACCTTCCTCATCTCTCTCCGTTGCCCATACAGACCTGTGGATGACTTGTTTCAGTTGTTTAGTGCTGCTGGACTGCGTGAAGGACTCGGGTCGGATTTTGCGCGACAGTCCGAAGGATGTGCCTTTATGTGCGTTCTCCGGTGGCTCGTCTCATCGCCTCTCTGAGAGCAACAGTAGCGAACGGTTGTTTGGAAACGGAGTCCGCTGATATGAACGAACGACCGGCTTCCAAAGAGTCCCACAGAGCCCCTTTTTAAATAACGAGACAACAAATTGATTCTAAGTATTGCCACCGTATCCAAACCCTGATGTCTCATTCCTCTGTGCCGTGGTGCTCCAATGCTGTCCAATATAGTGTGAAACTATACGCGTGTGAATGTTTCTCGGAGATGAGAAGAGCTGGAACGTTTAGCTTTGTTGGTTTTTGGTCTTTTCACGATATTAGCTGACATTAAGAACAGGAAATAACAGCAGCCTTATCTTTTCAGGTAAGGTTTTTTACGCACAACCGAACAAAGATACACTGATTGCATGTTCTTTATTGTGTTCTTTCAAACACTCTGCAGCCTTTTTTTTAAAAAAAAAAAAAGCTCTGTCCCAGGGGCCCTGCATTCTTGGTGGCCCCTAGGGACCCCCTATGGATTACACTGCTCTCCTGACACCGTGGCCTGACTGAGCTTAAGTTGAGTCCCCTATAGCTAAAGTTTCAGACTTCATGCACCCTGTGGCCTCCCCGGAGCAAAGTTGAGCCCCGGCACACACACACACAGACACACACACACAACCGGCCCGCCCAGGTCACAGATGGGAGAGCGGGGACCCTCCGGAGAACGCCTACATGCATGAACGCATGTGGATGCACTCAAACACACATACAGAGGGCTTTTTGGAAATGTAGGTGACCCACACTGTGGCGGGTCAGCGTCTCACCTCACTCCTTCACTCCCAGAGGGACGACTCTTGGATGGTTCTCTCTTTCAGTGTGTGAGTGTGTGTGTGTGTGAAGCATAAAGAATGAGAAAGAGAGCCACTGCATGCATTATAACCTTCATTCCTCCAGAGTCCTGGGTGACCTAATTAAATTAGTGAGGTGGTTGGAGGGAACGAGTTGAAGCTCAGAGACTTTTCACACGCCAGGCGTAAACACCAGCTGCCACTGTCCACGTATGTGTGTGTGTGTGTATATGTCATCATAAGCTATATACTTAAACTCACTAAAGACCTCACTGGGAGTCTTAGGGGCTCTGTTTTTTGTGTGTATGTGTGTGTGTGTGTGTGTCTCAAGGGTCTCCTTCAGCCGCTGTTGAGGGGTTCACAAGCGTAGGTGTATCTATTTCTGAGCTGGGTGTGTGTGTGTGGGGGGGGGCTTTCAATCTCTTTGTCTCTCTTGAACACACACACACACACACACACACACACACACACACACACACACACACACACACACACACGCACCGAGCTGTCAGGACCTGCAGTGCTCTGTCACCACACACCTCCAGTAGACCACCTTAATGGGTCCAATCCAGACTGCAGCAAATCATCCAGAGTACATGCTGAAAAACGGGGGACGAAGGGGGAGGGAGTGTGAGAGGAAAAGAGACACGGGAGCAGGAAGAAACGGTGGTTGGGGAGCGTTCAGGAGCGCGGACAGAAAATAGAAGGAGGTGAGGGAAACTGTAGCTACGAGGAGGGACGTCAAAAGTACGGTTTTGGGTTCGTATGACCCCTCCCCAGAGGAATGGTTTGCTTGCATTTTTTGGAACGATTCCCTCCGTTCGGACACAAAATGTCTGCACTGTGGCTTAATGGCCGCTGGTTAGTGCATGTCATCGTGTTCATTTTCTGACGGAAGCATAAAAATACTGCCCACATTAACCGACGCTGTTGAAAAATTGCGAAATATTTAGGGAGAGAGACAGCGTGCCACAGTTTGGGCTTCAGTGGTTTCAGACAGGAACCAAAATCTGAATTAACCTCCTGGGTTTTGGATGTTGGTCGGACAAAATGGAAGTCTGGAAATATTAACTGGGCCTCACATTTTATTGACTAAAAGATTGAAATAATCAATCGATGATTAAAAAAAAAAAGTCATTATTGATGGGAGAAAAATCTTGTGCTCTTGATTTAATGATCAATACATCATCGAAGACCTTTTAATTTGGTGATTTTTTGATGAAGTCTTCCTTTATTGGTGCTTTTCGAGGCTAAAAAACATGAAAGATGCATTTTACGAAGCCGATGACAAAGCTGTTTTTTGTGAATTCTTGAGAGGATTGTGATTTGCTGGTGCACCCTTTTCACAGGACGGTGGAATCAGGCTCCGTCTCATGGAGGCTTTTCAATGTAGAAAAAACACGACAAGATGCCGAACAAAAGTGCAGCATTCACGTGTTAGAATATTGTAAAAGTAGCATGCAAAGGTTATACAAAGCACTAATGAAATGAATACTAAATCAAAGCAATAATAGACATCACTCAGGAGAAAAAGGAGATTTAAGAGCATGTTCCTTGAACCGCCCCAAGGGTACCATGCAGTGGATTTTTTTAAAAGTGCATTGCAAATGAACATATAATTGTTGCACCATTTGTTATTTGAGTCCCATTTTCCCAGCGAATAGTCACATTCGGTTAACTCGTGCATTATTCAATTTCTGCACCGCTGAAGTGGTAGCGACAAAAAAAAAAATAATCAAAGACGAGCTCCGAACAAGGCGAGGCGACGCATGGTCGGCTGGAGGGAAACGAAAGAAGACGGGAACCGAGAAAAGGTGTAGAGAGGTGGAGAATGTGAGAAGTAGTGCAAGAGGGGAAGGCTCAGCGAGGCGCCGCAGATTGAATATAGAGCGCGTGCCGAACGCGTGCTGGAGGAGTCGAAAGAAGCCACGAAACAAAAGTTCTGAGCCGGAGATGCAGGAAGCAGGAACATGAAAAAAAAAACAAAAAAAAAAAGAAAAAACACAGGAACAAGGATGCAAATGAGAGAGAGATGAGGAGAAGGAGAGAGAGGGGGAGATGTTTGCTCGAGAAAAAGTTTTTCTGTTGACCTGAATATAGCTGCGTTGTTCAGCTTTGTTCAAAGAAGGAGGAAGAAGTCTCTCTCCGCAGTTAGTTAGCTAGTTCTACTTTCTCTTCGTGGTGCAGCTACAAGTTTCAGCCTAATGTGATACGCTCATTTGCTTGCATTGTGTCGTATGGATTGCATTGAACGCAGCAGGAGCGAAGCAACAAGGGAGATGAAAGGTGTGTGTGTGTGTGTGTGTGTGTGTGTGTGTGCTTTTATGGGAGAGACAATCACAGTGTGCGTCTCTGCGTGTGTGTACATGCTCTTTGCAAATGCCAAGGCATCCAGCGCGCCGCCATCCCGTGTCTCCGCGGTTATGCCGGTCGTGATGAGTACTGGATGTGACACCGACGCTGCAGCATTCTGGACCGCCTCCGGACAGCAGGATGAGTGTGTGTGCGTGCTTGTGTGTGTGTGTGTGTGTGTGTGTGTGTGTGTGTGTGTGTGTGTGTGTGTGTGCGTGGGTGTGTGTGTGTGTGTGTGTGATGACAAGGACGCTGTTACCTTCAAAGTCCCATGATGCCAACTAACTATTCAAACAAGGCTCTGCATCCCTACCTGCTTTCCTCCCTCGCTCCGCTCTCCTCGTCGTTGTCTCTCCACCCTTTTATTTTCTCCTCCGCCACCTCTTTTCCTCTCATCCCTCTCTCTCTCCTCCCCACCATATGGAAACCATTACTGCCGTTGTCGTTTCTCACCAGCAACATTCCTGAGGGCTTTCCAGCGCTCACCGACTTTACATCAACCTTGTGCCCCTCTCTCCTTGTACACGCCGGCTCATCTCTCGTTCATTCTCTCCTTTTTAACCCAGTTCCCCTCTTTTTTAAATATCCTTATATGAATGTATTTTTAAAGCTGCATTTATTGATTTTTGCGGCCATTTGGACGACACGCTCTTTGAAATATTGACTTACAAAGACCCCGCTATGAGGTAGCATAAAGCAGTTTTATTTGGGATGGCTGAGAGATAGGTCGTGTTTGATGGATGTTTGGGGTCAAGGAGACGGATAAAAGGGGGCCGAACAGAGTTGTGGATGAGAAAAACGGCTTTATCATCCCCCTTGTGGTTTCCAGGGCATTGGGTGATCATGCAAACTGTTTGCCAAAAAGGTCCCGGGTAAACCGCGGTTTGAATCTGGGAGCTTCTTGCTGTGAGGCATCGGTGCTAAACCGTTCAGCCAAAACAGGAAGTTTATGCACACGTCCGAGCCAAAAAGGGCACGTGCTGAGTCAAAGATTTGCAAAAAACATGAAACGGAAGAAAAATGGCTCGCAGGGTTCCAATATCCAAAAAGTTCAATGCAATGCTCTTCATTGCGGAACATTGCTGAAATGATTTGTATTTTGGAGCCCTGCGGTGTGCAGTTTGTTTCATGTCTTCAGCCGCCGTGCTGCCCAGAAGAACAGGGTTTTGGCGGGGAGGGTTGCGAGAACTTGACACAAACAGAAAAGGGTTAAACTCATCAGGATCAATCAGGAAGTCGTTTTTCCGACTTCAGCGTTCAGCGTCTTGTGCGTCACGGAATGCGGCAGCAACATGGACGCTAAAAAGAAGTTGTTATGCTTTTTTTTTTTTTTTTATCTCTCATAGCAGTGACAGCTGCTTCCAGCATTTAAATGTAAAGGAAGCAAAGGAAACATACAACGAACTATCCGGCGCATGACTTTGTTAAAGGTTTAACACCAACCCGATATTCACTTGGACCCGGCGTGTTTCAGCATCGTATGAGGTCAAGTCGGCAACTCATGTACGAAAGACTTTCTGAATTGTTGTTCCAACCTGAGAGGGCATTCACGTGAATTGTCATCGGACTGTTTCAAATTTAGCCACACGTCATGCCAACGTAATTAAATAAAAAGAAAATTGCATATGAAGCCAGTGATTAGCACCTCATCACAGCCCCTTGGCCTTTGTATGATAAATTTAGCCATGCTAGCATACAATTTAACGCATGTGTTGGTCTACCTGATCACTATAAACATAATATTCACTCTCTTGTTAGCTCTGTTTTGGTCTCCACCACTTTCTAAGAGAGCTGATGTGGCTCATTAGCTGCTAGATGCTCCACGATTTCTGCTTGCTGTTTGGTGCTGGTCAGGTAGATTATTAAAGCTTTTTTTGTTGCTAAGAACAGTGTGTTTGTGGGTTAGACAACTCTATCATATACATTCTTAATTGAAGCTGCAGTGTACGATGTTTCAAACCCAAGACTGTTTGTTTTTAGAATGTTTTTAATGATTGCACCATTGATGATAATATCACTGAGTGTTCATTTTACACAGATTTACCCCCGAATTCAGCCAGACATATCTGTTGCTTCTGTTGTTTCTTTCCTCTGTTGGCCTGAGGCACAGGTGGTAGGGTCAAGCAGAAAAAAAGTTAAGAATATAGAAGGAAGTTGGTCAGAATGGGCTGTTTTCATCCACCTTTTTTATACAAAACAAAAGTTCTTGGATAGCAACCCAGCTTTAACTTTCTACCCCCCCCCCCCCCCCTCTCCTCATTGAACTCACTTTCATTTCACCATTTCATCCATTATAGAAATGTTCAGAGGTATCTGGGCCATGTCTTCTAGAGAGACTCAAGCGCTCATCAATTTACATTACGGCCCTCTCTTTCCCCCTCTCTGTCTCTTCCTTACTCCTCTCTGTCTCCCTCCATCTCGTACAAATGTATCTCTATCTCTCTCCGGCTCTATACACACAGTCAAAGACCACTTTCTGCAGCTCTTCTCCAGGGTATATGGTTCTTTAATGAAGACAGTAATAATGATTATGGATATTTTAAGACTGTCTGTCTGCCCCGCGCGCTGATGGAAGCCGAAAGCCGCAGTGTCTGTGCTTTGCGCGAGGTCCCGTCAGATGATGCAGATTTTTTGAATAACTAAAATATGATCATTGATTATTAATTTTAAGAACACTCAAGATGACAAATAATGTGTCAAAGTTAATACGGGGATTAAATCACTTCCCTTAACTTGAGTCTTACATAAAGCTGCAGTGAGGATCTGAGGTATTTCATGGATTTCTAATGAACAATTTAATCCTCTCAGACTGATGTATGAATGAAGAATGATATAAAAAAAGACACGACTATAGATGTAACGCGGTGATATTTCATAGGGTGACCTCACACACTCGAGCAGCGACGGGATGATAATGGCGTTTTTTTTTTTTTTTTAAATGCGAGGCTTTGAGTTCAACTCGCAAAAAAGGGGCTTCAAACAGGCTTGTACCGGCGTTTGAAAAAAAGAAAAAAAAGCTCTTTTCCTTTCCAGAGGCGATCAAAGATGAGGTCAAGATAAAAGCTCACAACAACGGAGTAAAATCTAAAAGCTCCTGAATCTTTCATTGTAAAGCTATCAGATTGAAGCAGCAGGCGGGGAGGCGGAGGTGAGACGTGCCGAGCACAGCGGGTCGAGTTTTTGATTGAGATGCTGTTCCCACCAATACCGTGTCAGAGACAGATTGCGCATTAGGCGGATTCATGTTTTATATACTCCCAGCCATATGTTTTACATTATATATAGTTGGGGTTTCAGGGCTGAACAGCATATGGGGGTGGGGAGGGTGGGGGTGGGGGACTGATTGCTCCAGCAGAACAGTGGAAAATGATAGCCACTGCAGTCCCTTCTCTGTGTGGGTGCTCCGTCGCGGGAAGTGATTTAATCCAGCGCCGAGGCTTGAAATAATATTTTCCTTAAAGTAGGTAAAACAGTCTGTCAGCGGAGTGAGATAATTTTACATTGCCAAAATCTTTCGAATCATTTTCTTCACGCTAGAGGAAGGTCTTTTTTCTTGTTCTTGCAAGACTTTAGCACTAAAGGAAAATTCATGAAGGGTAAATTGACTTGCGTTGGAATTAAGTTAATTACGGAGCAGAAGGGACTGAAATTCTCGGTTCTAAGAGTGAGGTTTAGGGTTTCCATGTGGACGGGGATGACATGTGCAGAATGGACGTTTTCCGCTGTGTGTGTGTGTTTGCTCATTGTGGCATTCTTTGGAAAAGCACCTCTCCAAGCAAATGAGACCCAGCGGATTTACTTTAGACAGCTACTAGATGGCCTGCAGGTGTTGCAGCTCAGCGGGTGTGTGTGCGCGCACGCCTGTCCTGTGGAGTGTGTGTTCCTCCCGTAGCCGATCGGTTTGCTACTCTTTTAGCGTGCGTGCTCCCCCGCCGTGCGTCTGACAGCGTGTGTACATTAAAAGAGGAGGGGGGGGGGGTTGGGGGTCCGCTCACAGCCCCTGTGTGTGTGATTACGCTGTGTATACCATGAGATTAGTGCAGACAGCTTTATGCGCAGGGCCCGCCATAAATCTCCCCCAGCCGCAGAACCGAATACCGCCGTCGTTTATTATTCCCTAATAGATCGGTCCTTTGCCGTCTCTCCTTTGGTCACGCCAGGCTGTGGTTAGCTCAAGGACAAACCCCCCTCCCCCCCCAGAGGATGGAGGAGGTCAAAGTTGACGTTGAGTTTTTCGAGTAAATCCGCCACGCCGATTTCATTTTTGTTTATTTTGCACTCTCCGCCAACTTCGGTGTCCTTCCCGCTCCCTTTTTTTCCTCCTCCTCCTCCTCCTGCTGTCTGTTTTTTCTTTTTTACACTAGAGTTTATTTTTGCCACATTATGTTCTGTTGCAGTCTGTCCAACTTCTTGCTCTCTCTCCCTTTTGTCCTTATTGTGTTTGTTTTGATGCCTTATCACTTCGGATCCCACCTCTTGCTTTTGTCTCGCGCCTCACTCTCTCTCCGTTGCGGCAACTTTTGCTTTTCGGATTTCGCTCTCACAGACTCGGCACTCACACTAGCGCCCCCCCTCATATTCTCATGTTCACACAGACATACGCTCGCACACACACACACACACTCACACACACACACACACTCACACACACATACCCTCCCTTGTTTCGCCCCCGCTGGCTGCACCTGTGTGCCCGGCTTTGGTCCGGACACGGCTCGGGTTGCCGCTGTGGAATCTGGGAAATGTTCGAGCTGTCCGATACGCCACCCAAAGCAGGTACAACGGCAGACAACATGAGGATGGACAAGAGAAAAGACAGAAACGCGCACACACACACAAGACACAGGGTGAAATCACACACATCATCCACGGTGCCATTCTCAAATGCCCAGCCATAACCACGCGAGCAACATTTGAGTTTTTATCGGAAACTCGTTGCCACTTGGGAGCCCAGTGATGTCAGATTCTAGAAGTTTTTAGATGTTGCCAACTGCATTGAAAGAGAGGGAGAGACTGGAGTAGGCGGGGGAGGAGTGGAGGGTGAGAAGCAGGAGGTGTAGGAGGTCAGAGGGGGAGGTCAGGGAGACTGACACTTGAGTGTTCTCAGCGCAGCTCAGGGGTCGCGGCGGGGCGACGCTTGGGTTGAGAAAATGATGTTTCTGCCCTCATAAAAGAGCTGCCGAGAAGAAAAGAGAGGAAAGCCCCCCCCCCCACCATTCCTCTTCTTCCTCCTCCTCTTCACTCTCTCCTCTGCCTCCCCCCTCCCTCAGTGTCACCTCTGGCCCACTCCAACCCCCTCTCCCCCCCCCATGCCATGTTTCAAAGTGTGGCCACATGAATGGCTCTATTGTTAACGGGCTGAGAAAAAGGGGAAGGAGAGAGAGAGAGAGAGGGAGAGAGTGGACAGCAGAAAGAGATGAGGGAGAGAGAGAGGAGAGTAGAGGAGACAAAAAAAAAAAAACAAAACCCAGACACTCAGAGACAGAGAGCGTCTCACTCAGAGCGAAAATGTGGCCAGAAAGAAAAGAGTAAAGGGAAAATGTAATGTTGCTCAGGGCTGTGTCTGAATCGGATGATTTATTTAGATGTGGTCACAGATGAACTCCATAAAGCTGTTTATAAGTTCACCTCACTTCACTCTTCCCGGCTCTCTTCTTGCACTCCGCCGCTGCCAATACGCTTCACAGCGCCGCTGCATCTCCCGGCCTGCGAGATCCACAAGGGCTCGCAAGCCGTCCCGCATTCTCAGGCTAGACTTTTCAAGGTGGATTTTACCGCCTGCGAGTGACTGCACACCGCCGCCGTCGCCGTCTGATTGCGGTCCGGGTCTGTTGACACCGGGCGACGTCACACAGAGAAGGGGGAAAGTGCGAATTCGGAGATAAATGCACTCTATTTTTCTCTCGCTCCGCTGCATGATTAGATTGGTGCAAGGTCTCCGTAACCCCCCCATCCTGTTCACAGTGCTCACACACACTATCATTCACTCACACACACACACCAGACACACACCGGGTTAACCAGGGTTAACTCTGCAAATCTGACACCCTGAACATGGAGCCTATCAGAAAATTGAGTTCCGTCAAAGGAATGTGCTGGATTTCATGTCACTTTCTATCTTTCTCTGATTTCTCTCTCCTTTTTTTCCCCCTCTCTTTTTCCTCTGCTGTCGTTAAACTTGTAGTCTTTTTTCATCCCGCCGAGTGTTTCCCTTTTGTCTCTGTGTTGCCTTTCTGCTTGTTCGCCACATTTCTTTGTTGTTGCTACATAGCTTGCCTGACATGTTCAATATTTTTTTTTCCACTCCCCTCCCGCCCCTTCTCTCTCTCTCTCTCTCTCTCTCTCTCTCACTCTCACTTCGCTGATTTCTCCCTCTTTCTTTCTTTCTTTTTCAAGCACTGCACCTGCCCGGTGGCATTTTACCTGAACACTCATACCATCTACTGTGTGCGTGTGCATGTGCGTGTGTGTGTGTGTGTGTGTGTGTTTGCTCTGCCATTCTGCAATGCAGCTCGACTGTGACTCAGTGTACCATCAGATACCACTCAGAGAATGCGTCATGCAGGAAGCAAAAGGTGCTTGTTTTTAAAAGAGCGTGTGTGCATGTGTGTTAGTATGTGTGTGTGTGTGTGTGTGTATGTTCAGGGAAAAAAACTAAACCTGCGTGTTTGGATGTGGGTGGATGTGTTTGGGCAAACCTTTTGTGGTTAGCAGGAGGGCATTTCTATGGGCCTGTGTTTGTGTGTGTGCTGAATAGATTTCTCTGTCTAGGCTTTGCTACAGATGCCCCAGGAACCACTGCGATGTTTACAGTTCATACTCTATAAACGGTGTGTGTGTGTGTGTGTGTGTGTGTGTGTGTGCATGCGCTCGCCTGTCTGAGGCCGGCAGGAGGGTGGAATACGTGCGCGTACGTGTTGAGTGAAGCTGAGTGCCTGCCTCTCCAGTCTAAGTATTGGCTGATAACCCCAAGTGACCTTGGTAATGAGAAGTGGAACAGTGGCTTCCCAGCAGGCCTCGGGGCCCCCGCCGCAGCCTAAGCTCGGTCGGCTTTCTCACGTTCCCCTCGGGTGTGTGCCGCCAGCCAAACGCAGCAACAGATAAGACTCACATCTCAATATACAGCAGGTGTGTGGCTGGTAGCTAGCAGCGCTAAGAGGTAGCCTGCACAGAAGGGGAGGAAGTGGTAACAAAGGAGGCTAAGAAAATCCTTCTTTTGTTTCTTGGTGAAAACTCCTGTATAATCGCTTCGGAAATGTTAGATTTTAGCCATGCTAACACTGGATGGCAATGTTGGTCTATTGACCTGCCGTCCAGCACTTTGGTTTATGACCAAATTACATGGATTTTTTTTTTTGAATTAATTAGTAAAGGTTAGCGTGCTTATATCACAGGTTGGATCTGATCTAGTATCAGTGTTGGAGGCTGCAGTTGCATGCAAACATCTGCAACTGCTTGAACTAGTAGCAGTTAGCTAACTCAACATGTCCTTAGTTTGAAGGTATTCTAATCTGATAACACAGAGAAGAAAGACAGCAACTTGTTCCGTGTGTAAAGCCAACATTCTTCAGTTGAATTCAGTAATAATATAATATTAGTGATACCAGCAGATACTCAAATTCAGGTACTGGAATCAGAGCGAAAGTTAAAAAAAACCCAACAACAACGCAGCAGTGGCTCGCTAGCATAAAGCTAAACTAAATCATGAACATAGTCAACATTAGTAGGCTTTACCTGCTAAAGATCTGTGCATTAGCATTGTCATTTTTAGCATGTTGGCATTGTCATTTTTAGCATCTATCACCATGCTGATGATAGCATTTTGGCTAAGGTTGTGTTTAAGTACAGCCTCACAGAGCCGTTAGCATGGCTGGAGACTTGCAGTCTTGTTGAGTAGGAGGATGACAGTTGGCTCAAGAATTTCCTGTGGGACCGATAAAGTTTTATCTTATCTTAAACTGTGGGGCGAGTTCCCGTGGTGAGTTTAAGTGCCACCGCGGGAGTACACATGCGCGACCAGGTGGGACAGCGTGGAGCCCAAAGTTGAATGCATCTGATTTATGTGAGAATATAAACGAGGATTATCTGTGACAGGCAAGACTATCAAGCTTCAGGTTAGCAAGATGTATCCAGACATTAAAATAAAGCTAATTTTTAACCTTTGTGTCCTTTTTACATTTTCAAATGTTGGCGGGGACAGTTTTATGTGTCAAACTGGGAAGCATTTAGCTGGCTGTGATGATCTAATATAAAATGCTATGAAGTTGCATCATGGGAGATGTAGGAGTTGATGTATAAATGATGAAAATCATTGTCCAGATTATTTTTTTTTACAACAGAAATCAACCTGGCCCCTTTCAGTGCAATCAAACATTGTAAATAATTAATTGGCGCGCATTTTGATCGGCTTCCAATTGTTATTTGGACAGATGAAAGTGCAATTTGCTGCTAACGTGCCTTTCGCAGGATTTATTTTGTCTCTCCAGCGCCGGAGATATGCAACATAATTCGCGTTCCGTTCATGCTCTGTGATCCGGTATTGTTTATTTTTAATGGTCAAACAGTTGTCTGACAGCAGAACAGAGAGAATAATTAAGCAGGTTTGAGTGCTGTGTCTCCCAAGTGTTCGTGCGGATTAGTTGGAAACAGAAACACCGTCTGAGTCAGAGGTAACAGAAAAATGGGCTTATTAATATTACAGGCATTTGCTTCCTCCCACTTCCACATCAAAGTGTCACTTAAAATTCCGTGAGAATGCTAACGGAGGAGAAAATCCAGCAAATCTCCTCCTCCTTTATATCCTTTACTACTATAAACACTTTTTCACTTCTCTTTGTCAGCGATGACATTTGTTTTAACCTGAGATAAAGTCACCGTGGTTGTGCACAGACTACTTGTTAGCCATGCAGGCTAGCATGGAGCGTTAAAGTCACATGCCTCAGGAGGAGCTTTGTCGGTAATTTGTAGTATTCGGCCTTATCAGCAGTAGATGGCCCTGTGCTGCAAGGGGGAATGAGTCATTTGTTCAGTTTATGGCCCTCTGACTGCTATGTTTCATGTTGTCTGCTCTGGAAAGACCTCTGGAAGCTGTGCAGCCACAGAGAGCCCACCGCACTGCAAAGAAATACTTTTCACATCGGCCTCTGACTGGGCTTTGACATGTTTGTGCTAATGCGCAGCATTTATATCAATTTGCATATGAAGAATTTCCTCAAAACCTGCCCCAAAAAGCCATTTAACAACATTAATATGGCTTTCCATCAACGCCGTTCAGCGAAACCAAAGTCGAATTCTGTTTATGGCGATAATGAGCCGTACTTAAGCACATTTTTGTTGAATTTAGCAAAAGTGTTGCATTGAAATCCCTCCAGGCTGCAGGTTTCCCATACGTGGCAGGTGTCAAATCCTCCGCTGTGCTGTAAACAAACAGAATGTGCATCATTCATATCAGAAGTGGATGACGGGCTGACATCAAAACAGCTAATTAGCAAACTAATTACCCGCACATACCTGAGATTTGGCATGGCGGCTTTGTACTGCTGATCTGCGGCGATAGTTGTCCGCCTGTTTCTTCCTCCATGGACATGCCTCAGTTCTCACTTCCAAATATAAGAAAGAAAATGAGTTGAGGGAGAAGATTTGCATTGCAAAGAAAAAAAAAAGTCAAACCAGACTTTTCTCGCTGGTTTTCTGTTTTGTTTACACCCTCTCGCTTTCGTTTCTCGTGCACATTCACATGTGCATACGTTTTTCGATTTTTTTTTTTTTGGTTTGAGTTCTGCGTAGCCTCAAGCAAACTCCAGGCTTTCCTGCTCACAGGCGGTATCGCCCCTTCTCCTACACTTCCGAGCGCCTGAAGTTTACTTTTGCATACATTTAACTACTTAAACATATGGTTCGTTTTTCGAGATGTACCGCATTTTGAATGCTTAAATAACGTCTCAGAGCCGAAGGTCACATCTGCGGGGCAGTCCACAGGGGGAACAGTGAGCACGAATCTTTTTCAAATAACTGAAAACTTTTTGAGCTTCAGTGGTGTTTTTTTTTTTTAAAAATTTCCCTATGTAGATCATCCACTGGTGGTTATATTGCCCTGCTTTTTCCTCTAGCACCTCGTGGTCTCAACAGGGAATTGTATAAGCTTGTGTACTAAGACATTATTTGTGCAGTTGAGTGCACAGCGGTTTCTCTGTAAAGGCACCTGTTCACTGTGAAAAGACACAACATCAGAGAGAAGTAGGAGAAATAAGAAGGACCCATCTGTTGCTCATTCGTAACCAAGGACAGGTGGCTCTGAACTGGTTTATTTTGCTGTTGAAGGCCACAAAAAAAAAAAAAAAATCACTTTAATTAATGAGTCCGTGCCTTTCGCTCTCCGCTGACGCCTCTCCTTCTTCTTTCCTCCCTCCAGGTTCAGGGACGATAAGGGCTACATCCTATACCCTCAGATCGGGGACCGGCTGGACCTCATCTGCCCTCCGCTGGACACCGCCAGGTCCACGCCAGAGTACGAGTTCTACAAGCTCTACCTCGTGTCGTCGCGGGAACAGGCGGACCGCTGCGAGGTGATGGGCCCCCCCAACATCGTGCTGACGTGCGACGAGCCCACCCGCGAGCGCCGCTTCACCATCAAGTTCCAGGAGTTCTCACCCAACCTCTGGGGCCACGAATTCAAGAGCATGCACGACTACTACATCATCGGTGAGTCAAGGAAGCAGAACAAGCAGTGGAGATTAGGGGATGGTGTGTGTGTGTGTGTGTGTGTGTGTTTATGAGCATATGTGTGTTGAGCCTTATTGCAGTGTGTGTGTGTCTGTGTGTGTGTGTGTGTGTGTGTGTGTGTGTGTGTGTGTGTGGGGGGGGGGTTGTTATGATTGCATGGCTGATTTCTGATTGTGCCTGAGTGTGTTTGTTTATTTCGGTGATGATGGTGATGATTGGGCGGGTGTGTTTAGAGTAATTAGGTTTGAGAATTGTGTGTGTGATCCGGTCCGCGGGAGGGTACAGGACGCACGCTGCAAAAAGTGACCCAAGAGGAGCCTGTGGTTTTGTCTTTCGTGTCTGTTTTAAGCAAAAGAAATGGCTCTTCCTGCGTCTAATTTTTTGCAGCGTGTCCCTGGATTTGTCCTTCCCTGCCACTTGTGTGGGATTTTGGTGTTTAGCGAAATGTGGTTGCATCTGAAACAGGATTGCGTGTGAGTGTGTGTGTGTGTGTCTGTCATTGCTGCGTCTTTGTCCCGCCGGGCTGCTGTGCTGGCCCCGGGCCTGTTTATTGTTACTGCCAGCCTTGCGGTGACCGCAAATGGCGCGGCGCAGTTTGTTTTGGTTTGTTCAGGGGGTTTGTTTGGAGTTAGCAGTGTGAAGACCTGATGAGGTCATCAAGGCGAGCCGGGGCCAAGCGCTCTGTATCGGACGGAACAATCTGCAAGTAAAGGTCGCGTCAGCCGAAACCTGTGGGTTGTTTTTTAAAATGCGGAGCGAGAGCCAAGAGCATTCACAATTGGGCGCAAAAAACACACACACAAAAAAAAGCGCACGCACTCGTGTGCACACATAGGTTTCCAATACAAACACGAGCACTGTAAAAACACCTCGGGAGTGAGAGAGTGAGCGCGGCAGACAAAGAGGGAGAGTGAGAGAGAGAGACCCTGTTCGATTCCCACAGCTCTCCTCCCACGCACCTGCGAGCTCTATTCACTCAGGTGTGCAAATGCTCTTTTCGCTTCTTTTCATCTGCGGGTAAGAATAAAAATGAAAAAAAAAAAGAAAAAAAAAAACAACCCTAAAAAAGATGGAACGAGCGGGCGCCAGGAGGAGGAGGAAGCTGGGACAGAGATGGAGAGACATAAACAAAGAGAATAGAAGATCTCTCGAAAGTCTGTGAAGTCCCCCATGTCTCTTTGTGTTCTGTATTTGTTCCGCTGGTTTTCAGACGCGCTTATTATTTTTTTTTTTTTGCTATCGAGTCCTCGAACCCGGCATGTTTGCGAGGAGAGGTGAGGCACTGGGCATATTTCTCTTGAACCATGCACCATTATCAACATGCAAGTATTTCACTCAGATTAGATACGAGGGGGGCGAGATAGCATGCAGCAGGGCAGTATGCCACCATGTATGTGTATGTGTTGTGTGTGTGTGTGTGTGTGTGTGTGTGCGCCCCAGGGACCCAATGATACAGGAATTTTGGCCCGATAAGTAGGTAATGCAATCCGGTACCTGCTGATACCTGATTCGATTACTGACAGATGTTGAACAGCAGAACAGCCACATGACACGAAGCCGCGAGAAACTTATCTAAACTTATCTATCAAATGTATCTACATTAAACTCCATTTATGTGGGAGTATGTATGTTAATGTGAGTTACAGTTCATCATATTGGTGTAGCATAATAAAGTGTACGTCCGCTGTGTGCCAAATTTCTCGAAAAGCTTAGATACAGTAGTTATATACTTAGTACTTAGTTACAAACAGTGATGGAATAAGTAACTAAGTACATGTAACTAAGTACATTCAATCAAGTAATTAAAGGTGCACTTTGTAGTTTTGTGGGAAGAAATCTTCACTTTCAGAATAAACTGAATAAACATGTTACTGTTGTTCCTGGGACCTCATGCTTCCTCTGAGAGGAGCTTGTTTATTCAGTTATGGAAATGAATATTTCTGGTTTGTATAATTACCTTTATTAATGTCTAACTATTAAAATCAGAATTTCTTCTCCAAAACTACATAATACATTTTTGAGTTACTTGAATATTTCCATTTTCTGCTCCTTTATACTCCCACTCCGCTACATTTCGGAGGCAAATGATCAAAAAGTGAATTTTTTCGTTTATTTTACCAGCAATCAAATAAATAAAACCATCTAAAACCAATAATCAGTTGACCCGTAATACACAGTATGTATATTTACATATAAATTACTTTTACTTGTTGTTTTGATACTGCAGTAAATGTAATGCCATAACTTATGTATTATATAAAACAAAAAACAAATTTTCCGTCTACAAGTACAGGATCTGCTTCAGGGCATGCAAGATTTAGAAGTAAGGAATAACTCAACAGGTTCGCCGCAGTGCATGTCATTCAGTCACCGTGTCGGCATTGTCATGCACCACCGCCAAGATCTCATCCGTCTTAGTTCGTCTCCATATTTGCATCCAGCGAGATAATCAAAGTGACCTGGGTTCAAATCCCTCATCTTACATGGCTGCGCAGATAGTGATTAGGCGTCAAGGCGCGCTTGGTCGACTGCTTATCGCGCACAAAGCCACTGCGCGCCGCTGAGCGTCCATCAATAAATAACATCCATCTGTTTTTGACTTGACTTTTGTTAGTTCCAACAAAGTAAGAAAAACAATCATAAAACCCCTCGCAGAGCTTGAAAGATGTGAGAAAGAGGCCAAAAGAGTCTCTGTTCTGTCCAAATCTCCTCTGTGCTCCCACCTGGCAACTGGAGTGTCCAGAGATAGAAACACCTTTATCTCCGCACGCAGACCAGACTGATCGATTGACAGCTCCAGCCCAATCAATGACGGCTGCAGCGCAAGGTCACACACGCACTCACTCACACACACACACGAGGACTGGCACATTTGAAGAAAAGTGGGTTGGAGAGGTGAAGAAAACGTGGGGGGAGTAGCTGATTGTAGAGCAGTCGGTCCTGATAACTTATTGATAACGTCGCTCGATCGCTTGTCCGTAGCGCACGGCGCGACTTTGATGACGTGCTCTCAGTGAAGAATTGTCGTCTCTCAGCAGAGCTTCTGTGTACTTAATGAGGCTGCGAGATAATTAATAACAGTTAATCCTCCCGCTCATTCAGAGCCACATATCTGCTGTAGCTCGCGCGCGCTAACTGGCTGGATTTAATACAAACCCGGCTCGCCGAGGACCAGCCGCCCCACGCCTCCCTGAATTAGAAATGTACCGTATGTTTGTCCACGGCGTGTAAGGGCGCCGATGTATGCGCAAGCCACAGGGGGGAAATCGTGTTTTAATTAACCTATAGCAGAGTGTGATTTAATTTTGCGCACCGCAGACCATGCAGGCACACGCGGAAAAAAGTGTGGAGCGGGTGGATGGTGGAACAGCAGGAGGAGGAAAAAAAAAAAAAAAGGCAGCAGAGGTTAATTTTCAAAGTTAAACCCATTACAGATTACCAGTAACTTGCTTAAAGTCCACTGGGTGATCGGTTTCCTTCGCCGTTTGCTGCTGCGGTGCTCCGAGAATGATCCCGGAGAAACTCCTCAGGGTTTCTTTGGCTCGTCGTGATTTGTGTTGGCGTCACCGACAGAGGGTATCGCTGATAATTTACAAGCAAGGTGATATTCATATCTCGAGGAAAAAAAAAATCTTTCTTTGTTTCTTTTAACTTTTTGCTCCTGCTCCCGCTAACGCAGCACAGATGCTCCAGTTTTGTAATCAGATTACATGAATCCCATTAAATGTAATTCTTAACTTCCGCATCCTGTGGTGAGGAGAGAAAGAGCGGGGAAACTGATTAGTTATACTCATTGACTGATGTTTTCATTCATAACACGAGGTCAGGGTGTATGTAAACCCATTTCTCGCTCGCTCGCTCTCTCTCCCTCACTCTCTCTCTCTCTTTCTCCATCTACGTCTGTTTTGTCTCCGTCTCTCCCTCTCTCCTCTCCACCCTTTGGTCTCTCCCCCTCTCCGCCTTTCTTTTTCGCCATTCAAATCCCACCACACACAGACAGACATGCTCAGTACATAGGCCCAAACCGCAGATCAAGCCTTTCACTGCGTTTAATGAATCCTTTGAAAGCCGGCGCCAGGGCCTTGTGGAACACACACACACACACACACACACACACACACACACACACACACACACACACACACACACTCCTTTTAATGCACTCACACACATAATCACACACATTCACAATCAGAGCGCGGTCGCGATGACGTGTCTTTCTTAATGAGATCTGCTGGAGGAAAGCATCTCCGGGCAGCTGATCTATTTTTTTTTTTGCAACTTTGAAGAGGAGGACGAGTGAAAGAGTTGTCAAAACTGGCTCAGGAACAGCTGATTTTATAAATTGTCAGTTCACCAGAATTATAAACTGCATTACCCCCTTGTTACTTTCAATCCAGCGTCAACCGTTTTTACATCTGAAGGAATAGTCCCAATAAAAAACCTGATGACAACGCTCATTGTGGATTATCCAGAGGGTTTGTAATTTCGGTGAACATATCCTTAAACATGCAGCTTTTCAGAGATTAATTTTTCGGTCACAAGGGGTCCGCTGTGTTATTTTTTCATTTTCCCTATAATACAGCATTATGTGATTATTGAAATACATTTGCACACCACGGATTAGGAAAGAAAAACGAGGGGGAAGAAAAAATGATCAGAAAATATGTTAAGTGGGTAAATTTTGAAAACAAAATGGCTCTAAGTGTTATTAAATTGTGCTTGAACATACTTTTCTGTAATTTTCTCATATTAATCGTGATCGGCTAATGGCCCAAAGTGGCCCGCACCACCCAGTTTGCACTGCGAAAAGGCCTTGGCTGGTGGTCAAACCCATGTCTCTCTCTCTCTCTCTGGAGATTGACTGATGGAAGTGAAGGCTGGAACGACTGTTGGGAGGCTGAGTCACAACAGGGGTGAGAAAAAGGTGGGGGATGCTGGGAGAGGAGCAAAAAAAAAAAAAGAGAGTTAAAAGATGCATTTATGTGCATGAAAAAGGGAGGAAGTGGACGGCAGACGGGGGACAGGTCTGTCTCTGCGCATGTGGCTGATGGGAATGGGATGTGAATGTCGGTTGACGCGCGGACACAGCGTCTCGTCCGCGGGGTGACACTGAAACAACGCGGTCACTTTCAATCACCGCTGCTGCTCTCAAGGGACACACACACGCGCGTGCACGGTAACATGTTCAAACACACGCCAACTCGCACGCCAGCAGTGAATGATTGCAGGCTCACAGTCAACATACATATGACCTCATGTGTGAGTGATCTCCTTCTTTCTCCTCCTCTCTCTCTCTCTCTCTCTCTCTCACACAGACACACAGACACACACACACACACACACACACACACACACACACACATGCGCACACAAACACCAGTAATCTTCCTCGGTCCTCACACTAACATATGCATGCTCACATCGCCATACACGGGGGCTTTCTCATAAATATATGCACTCACACACTCACTTTGGCATACAAGTGGGCTTGAGGTTGTAAACACACACAAAGTAGTCTGAAAATAGTCCCCCCCACACACACACGCACACACATATATGCCCAAATGGCACACACAAAGATTGGTCAGATCTGTTGTGGTGAACGGGCCAGTCGCTGTGGGACTGCAGTGTTGTTGTTGTTGTTGCATACTGAGACAGATGGCAGTGTATAAGTATGAGTGTGTGCCTGTGTGTGTGTGTGTGCCTGGGTGCAGGTAGGAAATTGTGAGTCTGCGTCGTGTGTGACTAGGCGGCCACCATGCGCAGGTATGGATATATGAGACAGTCACTGTTCTGTGTGTGTGTGTGTGTGTGTTTGCGTGCGTGCATGAATGACTCCCAGTGGTGTGTTTAGGGAGCAGGGCCCCCGGGGCTTTGCGGAGAGCCCGGTGCTTGCCGACGCACAGTGGCAGAGATAAACAACACCCCCCCGCCGCTAATATGAATAATAGAAGAGCTGACTGGAGCATGAACACCTAGCAAAATAAATCTGTGTTTGTGCATGTTCTGCGTGTGTGCGTCTTTGGGAAAGTTTATGAGTTTTAGAGTGAAGTTAACGGTGTGTTGTTGTGCGCGCACGCGTGTGTATGTTTGTGTGGCAGGCATTTGCATACCATGGCGTCTCTTTTCTGCAAACTTTATTTTCTCTCTCTTTGACTTAACATTGTTTCCTCGTCTTTGTCTCTCTGTTTATCTTTTTGTCCATCCATCTGTCTCTCTTCCTCCTCTGTCGCATTTTGTGTGTGTGTGTGTGTGTGTGTGAGAGAGAGAGTGTATGTGTGTATATGAATGTGTGTGTAGCCCTGTCGGTCTTTTACGAAAAGTTTTGGTTGATGTCTCTGTGCACAACTTGAAATAGGGTGGGGCTTTGGTGTGTGTGTGTGTGTGTGTGTGTGTGTGTGTGTGTGCGTGTGGTCTAATTGTTGGACAGCACGGGGCCGACGGAGCGCGTGCAGACAGCAATGTCGAGGTGTTCAATAATGCAGCGGTACTCACTGGTTTATTTATCAGGGTTAAGCTGAAATAAATGACACAGAATCCAGATGGAGAGGGAGGGAGGGAGGGAGGGCAGAAAGAGGGGAGAGAACGAGCGAGAGGCAGACGAAGAGAGAGAGAGAAAGAGAGAAAGATGGGGAACAACAGCGAAACGGAGAGTGAAATGGAGGAGAGAGAGGAGACAATGAAAGAGAGGAAGCGGAGAGAAACACTGCACTGCAGCCCAAATGAGCTGCACCTCTCCGCCACTCTGCGTTAGTTTATGATTCCCCATGTGCATACGTGCGTGGCTGTCTGCGCGAGTGTGTGTGTGTGTGTGTATTATTTGTGTGCGGCACACAACTTTGTTTGTGACTGCAGCGAGGTGGAGCGAAAGTGAGGGAATTCAAGGCAAGGGAGGCGGTGGGGCGAGGGGAGGGGGGGGGGATGGAAAAGCAGCTGGGTGGAAGAGGTGCGGAATCCGGGGACTGTGAGAAATCTATATCTGCTGAATATTTGATCAAGTTTAAGCCCTCTGATTCGAGCCTCCTGCCAGGCTCTAAAGCAAGCGCAGACACAGGGGAGAGAGGAGGAAGAGCTGCAGGAAGGAGGGAGATGAGAGGGTGAAAGATGACCACAGCGTGGGGCTTGGAGCTCTGGCAGGGGGTGTCTCATACAGAATAATTCCACCGGAATCAAAATGCTTGTGCAGCAGAAGCCTATACATCCCGTCTTTACCTCTGTCATGAATAAAAAAAAAAAAAAGGAACCTGTGGGGGGAAGTGGTAATACATCTCGCATACACATGAAGTGCATTACACTCTCTCATTATTTTAATGGTGCTGAATGCTTTACAACCTGAACAAGTGCCTCCTTGCTGCTGCACCAGCTTGAAAAATGACACACCCGGAGTAGAAGAGTCAGTGTCCTTGAACTCCTCGTCAATCCTGAAAGGTGTCTCTGTGGGGTTTGCCATTAAGCAGTCAGAGTCAGTTCAAATAAACCTAAGACAAATTCCCAGCGTGTGCAGGCATGGCCAAACATTTAAGATTTTCTATTTTATTTTATTTGAGTTTTTTTACTGTTGCAAAAAAAAAAAATGCCTTACCAATGCATGCTTACCCAGAGATGAGTTCGAGGATCTATGTATTAAATCAGATCTATTCCCAAGCAAGGTAACAAACCCTTTCAACCCATTTGAAGGTGACTGCATCTGACGGGTATAAACACTTGTTTTTTGATAATTTTATCGTTGGGAAGGAACCAGATCTTCAGTTATGACATTTATGTTGGCAAGATTCGTCGCGAGCTCGACGCGGATCTCGTGCGACAGATGGTATTAAAACATCCAATTTCTTCATTACAAATTACAACTACCCATCCTGTTCCCGACCACCGTGAACTTTGTGTTGCACCCTTTTCGACTTCAAGCGTGTTTAAGGCTTTCACATCTGTTATGGTCCCCCGGGGGGACATGCCTTAGAGTTCGCTCCCAGCCAGCCCCTGACAACTATTTTTGAGGTGGACCTGAGACCGCTCTTTCTAGCCCGCAACACATTTTTCACACTCCACTAAACACATCGAATTCTTTTGGGCGAACGGCCTCAGTTAAACTCTCATGTGTGAAAATAGCCTCAAATAAAGTGCAGAAGTGGAAAATGGAGTAGAATTGGCCAGCAGGGGTTTGGCCGCAACACATCCAGCTAATAACCCCTCCAGAGATAAAGTTTATCTGCATCTCTCCCGTGGATAAGAGAAGTGGACAGTAGAAAAAGATGACTCTATTTAAAAGGGTGGCAGTCTGCTCGAGTGTTTTAAATGATTAAGGCTGAGATCCCCCCCGGGCTTCACTACGTGGATCTTCATTATATACACAAGGTCACGTACACATGCTTAAATACAGTACAGATCACCGGGAAAAGGGCGAAAACATGAAGCATACTGCGTTTTGACCCCTATACTGTGGGGCACGGCTGAGGCCAAGAAATTTCTGGTAAAGATAATGGGGGAGACGGAGAGGGGCGGCGAATGAGCTGATGTAAAGTGACACAGGGAGAGAGAGAGAGAGGGATATTTGGGCAAGAGAAAAAAAGGAGAGAGAGAGAGGGAGAAGAGAAAGGGGAGGAAAAAAGATGAAAAAAAAAAAACGATGTGTGCTGAGTGTGAGTAAGAGAAAGTGACAGATCGCCTGGCCGATTTAGGTCAGCAATCAGAGCCGCGCTACTGTCTGTGAGATTGGCTGTGTGTGTGTGTGTGTGTGTGTGTGTGTGTGTTTTGGTATGTGTGCAGAAGGGTGCCTTTGTGGGCTTTGTGCTTGCGTGAGTGTCATGTTTGTGCGGCTGTCTGTTTTTTTCGTGGAAGGCCGAGTGTGTAGTCGTAAAAAAAAAAGTTTGTGTGTAGTTGTGTTGGGCGGGGGGCGGGGGTGGGTGGGGGTTGATTGCGTGAGCGAGTGTGAATACGTCGCTGCTGTTAAAGGTCAGACAAGAAGAATCCCTCCCTAATTGGATTGGGCCTGGTTAACATTGTATGATTCATTTAACCTTCCTACACTGTCTGTCTGTCTAACATACACACACACACACACACACATATAGGCAAACTTTTCTTGTTGCACATCACAGCTTGACAGACAAAGGCGCCATTGTGCCGCTGCCTTCTGCCGAGGAACCTTTCGCAGAAGGACGTGTTTTCCCCGGCAATCAAACACGGGGCCGTTTAAAACAAGCGCACCTCTCTGCTGACCTCTGGCATCAGGAGAACGCATTAGCCTGCTAATACAGCTTTGATTTAGTGCCCGGGTTCACGCAAACACGACCCCCGATCAACATAATGAACACATTTCGCCCAGACAGATGCGCTGCCCCACACACAGACATAACATGTGTGGGTTTTTTCTTACACACAAGGACAGGACAAACCTCATAATGAAACTTGCCGACATGCCATCTGTCCCAACTATTTTAATTAACGGAATGGTTCAACATTTTTTTCTGAAATACACTTATTTTTCTTTCTTTCCGAGAGTGGATTGAAAAATAGCTGGAGCAAGGGCGAGGTTACCCTGGCTTATCTCAAAAGGACATTTACACGATGCACTTGTGCGTGTTTGAAAAGTGGGATGAGAAAATAGCTGTGATAGAGAGTTAGCTGTGTCGAGCCTTGCTCAGCGTAAAGATCTACACAATGTGTGTGTTAGTCTTTGTATTTGAAAAGAGACAGGAAGACAGCCGGACGTAGACTACGTTTAGCCTAGCCTACACAACGTATTGGTGTGCGTTTGAAAAGGAATAGAAGAAAATAGCCGAAGTAAACTGTCTTTAGCCTAGCTTAGCATAGAGACTTGAAATTTGCACAATATATTGGTATGCACATGAAAAGGAATTGTAGAAAATGGCCGAAGTAAACTCTCTTTAGCCTAGCTTAGCACAAAGACAACATTTACACAATGTATTTGTATGTAATTCAAAAGTGAGATGAGAAAATAGCGGCAGTTAACTGTCTTTAGCCTAGCTTAGCATAAAGATTTACACAGTGTATTTGTAGGCCATGTATTAGCTTTGGTATTTGAAATGTAAGATGAGAAGACAGCTGGAGTTGGGCGGCGTCTTTGGCCTAGCTTAGCGTAAAGACTCATAGCAGTGGCAAACAACTAGCTTGACTCTTTTCAGACAGAAAGAAATACACATCAGAACAACTCAAAAGTTAGCTTATTAACACGACACATCTGCTTAGCTTAGCCTGCACATGAACAGAAGTGTAAAAACAACAATTTGTGATACAAGGGGGAGTTGTATTTGGAGTTATTCTTTGATTAGCAACAGTTTATCCATCAGCCAGGCAGATGGTGAGCTAAGGTTGTCGTTTTGGTCAAAAACAGGCTAGCTACATCCCTTGCTTCAGTCTTTATGCTAGACGAGGCTTACCACACACTCACTCCATCTCCGTATTTAACACAGACATGAAATTCATATCCCTCCTCTGATCCAACTTTCAGAGAGGAACCAGATGAGTGTATTATCCATAATGTCGCACTACTCCTTCACACTCACACTGTGGGCGCTTTTTATTTCAGCAGTTTGTTTGTAAGTCACAGCCATGATCTCTGCCATGTGTGAGGGAGATTAGGGCGCTCTTGGAGCCGGCAGCTGTTCGCTGGAAGAAGACTGGGGAGGAAGAGGAGGAGGAAGAGCGAGAGAAAGAGTAAATTACAGGGAAACAGATGAGCTGGAGTAATTTGATCACGCAGAGGAAGAAGACGAGAGGGAGGGATGGAGGGAGGCAGAGGACGGGCAGGCTGTGGACGGGCTGATGAAAGAGGATTTCTGTGCGCTATGAGGGGACGGCGGTAGAAGACGGTGTTTGACACTCGGTGGAGCGAGAGGGCCCACGGCTCAAAGACACAAGGACAAACAATCAGCCGCGAATCCTTTTTAACCGCCATTTAGGCGGCCCTAATTACCCCCCAAAAAACTCCACAAAGAACATCATTATCACTCGGCGCGCGTGCACGTTGTGTGCGTGCGTGCACGTGCACCCCACTTGTTTATGGAGGGGAGATTCATTAGCGGACTGGCTTTCGCAAATGCAACAAGGCCATTTTTTACCCCCGCCTCCTGGAGCCAAAAGCCCCCCTACACCCACACACACACACACACAGCCTCCACCTTTACTGGCTGGAGGCACCTCGTTCTCTCTTCCTCTTTTTCTGGCTTATTTTAGTCCCGGGTCAAGTCAAGCCAATAAAGCTTAATTTGATGCATGTTGTCCGCCCCCGGACAGCTGGGGGAGTTTTTGATAATTATTTAGAATGCGCAAAAAAAAAAAAAAAGTTTGAGCCAGAAAGGCCGGGGAAGTGGAAAGAGCCGTGGAACTAATGGCTGTGATGCTGTCATGGTCTGTGTAAGTCTGCGTGACGCGCCGCGGCGGCCAGACGGGGCGAGGCCCGATGGTCGCAAATCAGCGGCGGGGTTTCGGGGCGTCTTGAATGTCACAGGGAGCTGAGCGCTGAGTAAGTGATACAGTGAGGAGTTTCAGATGAAGACTGCCCCAAGTAGTCCCTGTAGTTCCAATATTAATCCTCCCTGTTCCCTCTGGGGAGGCTTATCGTCCATATTAGTACCACACATCTGCTGCTGCTGTATGCACTGATTATATATTGATGAGGTGGGGGGGGGTTTGGATAATTGAATACCCTCATCATGGTTGGGGAGCGCTTGGTCTCGTTTCTCCACTCCAGACTACGTCAAGTGGGTGGGGGGGAGGTAGATCTGGTTTGCCACTTCTCTCTCTCTGTGTGTGTGCGCATGGTGTGTGTGTGTTTGTGTGTAATACCCCTTTGTCCGCCCGCACCCACCCCCGGTTCCAGCTTTAGATCCAGGCCCTAACCACAGCTCCAGCCCTGCTAACCACTGGTTTAATATATGCAATTAAGAAGCTAATTAGAGTAATTAATTCAGCCAGGGCCAAGGCCCAGCCTGGCCCCTATTCACAGCTTTGGAACTGCCATAATCCCCCTCCCTCCACACACACACACACACACACACACACACACACACACACACACACATACCAGCCACACAAAGAATAACACACACTCAGACACCGCTATGCCCTCATTATGAGCGGGGTCTTTGTCGGGCTGTGTGTGTTATGTGTGTGTGGTGCCAGAGAAGTCGGAGATGAAGAAAAGGGTGTAAATAAAGACAGAGAGAAAGTGAAGCAGTCAGTTCGGCATAATGAGTGAAAACAGTGAACTAATTCATTGGCACCTCCAGCCTCGCTCGGCTGCTCTCTTGGTGACGCCGCGAGGGAGAGAAGAGGGCCCCGTTGTGGCGAATAGCGTCTTACCTCATCGGTAGCAACCGCTCTGCTGTCACTGCCCCTGGACGCCGGCCGGCTGGGAGGAAAGACAAGGTTTAATGGAGAATGGCCGGCCTGTTTTATTGGTTTAACCTTTATTTATCCAGGTTTGTCCCTTTCTGAGGATTTAAGAACTGTTTTTACAAGGCTGACCCTGCCAAGAAAGCACTATTACATTATTGCGGGGTCCATTTAAAATTATTTGAAGCTTTAATTAAGAATAGAGTCCTGTTTTCTTGACTTTTTATTTTTTATTTTACAATGTAACGAGATGAACGGGGATAGTTTGTTAGTCCTCAGTGATTCATACGCACGCCATAAACCTCTTGATAGCTCGCATTTGGCTCGGCTGGCGTCGCACCGAGAGGAGAGGAGAGTAAAAGCCGTTTCACACCAAGTGCGAATTACCGTGCGGATTATTCGCACGGAAATGTATAAAAAATGATTTCATGGGTTATAATGGGAGCTTGCACACCAGGGCGGAACTTTCGTGCGGCAAAAAAAATCTCCGGAGCCACTTTGTCGTCTGCGGAATTCCGTCTGCGAAACTACACGCTTGACCAATGAAATCGTTTGCTTTGTAGACTGGAAGTGACATCATACAAAGCAAATGATTTATCTGATAAATGAGCTAATTCTGGTGTCCCAGCTAGAGCTTATCGGGCCCAAAAAATCAAGCCCGACCCGACTCAATTGTGTCCGAGTCCGGCCCGGCCGACACATTAACTGTAATTATCAGCCCGAGCCCGATTTAAACCCGACATTTTTTTTAATACTTGGGCTGTTATAAATGACGTTCTCAACTACAATTCGCGTTACTCTAATCTGACCACTTTTTGCAGTAACGATATATTATATTTCCACACCAGTAATCAGATTAAAGCTGTGCGTTACTATTATTTTTGTCATTTTCCTCAGTAAAAATATACACTTTTGCTTTCTTCTTGCGTCTCGGGGAGTGACGTCACGTGTGCGACAAGTCACGTTTTCAGCATGAGGAAAACTCACGTGTAACACCATGCAGCGACACAAACGTAAACAACAATGGAGGGAGGAGAGAGATGTGTGTTTTCTCGCTGGAAATACAGTCATTACTTTGAGTTATTAGCCGGCTCTGTGGGTGCTGAAGAGCTTGAACACTCCTGTCAGATAATGAACCGCGACGTTTTTTCGTTAGGTGCGAAATTAGGACACAAGAATGCGAACATTTCGCACCGGACTCAGTGTGCATGCTTTACATGCGGAACATTGCTGCACGGATATTCCGCAAATCCGTGCCGCATTTTCGTATCGCACCGGTGTGAAACGACTTTAAGTAATACCAGGTTTGTTATTTTTGGAGCGTGATTAGGAAATGTGTGATGAATTGAAGATTAGAGGAGCGGGACAGATTTACAGCATACATTGGAGCACGCCGCCTTAAACGGATTACTGATAAAGTAATCGAAGAAGTTTTTGGCGGCGGGGTGGGAAAGAAAAAAAAAAAGGTCGCTCAACCCCGCAAAATGTGACACCCAGTGACAAATTAGTCACCGTTTATTTAGGGCTGGCGTGTTATACGAGATGCTAACACGATTCTGCCTGTTTCCTGGGATTTGTGCTACCTTTTTTTTTTATCACCGAACACTCCTGTGGAACTGATATTTTTAGCTAAGTACCCCCTCATTGAAGACACTGACGTTGAAGTGCGCTCTTTTTTTTTGCTCCCCGAGTGCAGAGAGCACATCACACATAGCAATCCTTACACCAAGCAAATCAGTTCTTGTTATGTGCGAGTTTAGCGAGTCAAAAATGTCTCCCATCTGCCATGTTTTGGCATTCGGTGGCTTTTTTTTTTTTTTTTTTTTTTTCTCCTCAAACCGGGCCTTTAAAAGAGCTGCGAGCAGTCCTCGGAGGTAAGAGTGGGGGGGCTTGTGAGCCCTCGCGGGAGCCGGTTATGTTCACGTGTGTGCTGTGAGTGAGTGGCACGTTTAAATTATGAATCGGCCCGCGCTGTTTTCACGCCGCCACCTCACACTTGACCCCGTTAAAAGTTTCACACAGGTGGAGAACTCTCCTCCCGCAACTCCCGTCTAAATGCTCTGTTTCTGTCGCTCTGCATGTCTGTCACACTGTCTCCGGCTTCCTCTTTCCGCACGGCGCACTTATTACTCTTTTAGAGGCTCTCCCCCTCTCTCCCCCGCTCTCCCCCGTCGCTCAGTTTCCCCCGCTGTAAGCTCAAGACAGCATAGGAAAAAAAAAGTGAGCGGCAGCAGAGATACATGCATTCCTTTTTCTATCAGATCTGCCGGAATAATGACTTTCCCGCTCGCAAATGAGTCAAAAGATGACATCAGAAAATGAAAATTTTCGCCACAGGTTTCCAAATCGGGACATAACGATTATTTCCGAATAAGCACGCTGGAAAAGCACGCTTAAAAGAGAATGTTGGGATTGAGCTGCTTAAAAAAAAAAATCTTAAAATCTCTCTTTCTACTTGAAGAAAAACTTTCATGTGATCGAGATCGTGTTTAGCGGGCTGAAAGAGATACAAGCAATCCGCCCCTGCTGAAGTGCCCTTGAGCGAGACAGTGGATCCTCTCTGGTGGAAAAAAACAAAAACAAGAAAAAGCCCAGATAATCAATGAAGCGTCACATTGTCGTTCGTGCATTTTGCAGATGTTTTTGAATCTTTATTGTGAGTGGGCAGCGTCTCCCTCAGGACACATTGGTCGAACACATGGATAAAAAACCCACAAAAAAACAAGTGAATTGAACATTTTGCTGCATGTCGAGCCGGGTCAGAGGTCCACAATCCTTAGGCATCATTTTACAGTGTCGTATACTGTACACATTTGCATTCAGGGCACTTAGCAGACGCTTTTGTTCAAAGCGACTTACTGGAATTCATTGATTCACACACTGATGGCGGTGGCTGCCATGCAAGGTGCCGACCAGCACACCATGAGCAGTTTGAGGTTCAGTATCTTGCCCGAGGACACTTCGACATGAATGTATAAAGTATCGGAAGTAGAAATCAGATCTGATATTCAGCATTTTGCTGATAATCAGTGTGTGGGTGTGTTTTTTTTTTATCTGATTGCGGATAGTATATTGGCTCTGATGCAGCATGCAATCTGCAAAGTAACTAAAGTTATCAAGTAGATGTAGTGGAGTCAAAAGTACAACATACGCCTTCAAATGAAGTGAAAGTATAAAGCAGCATAAAATTGAAATACTCAAGTAAAGTACCTCAAACTTCTTACAGTTCTAGAGTAAATGTACTTAGTTACATGCAATCGCTGTCATTTCGTGGTGGTTTTTAAACAAGCACACACCCATAAAATCTGTGTGACGTATAGGAACGCTCTCTGATGACCTTTACACACACTTTACACACTTGTTTTTTATCCCAACACTCTCGGCACTGTTTACATCACTCTGTCGGTTTGAGAATGATCCTATCAGGTTAATAGGGCTCGTTGAATTTGTATACTAAGGGTGGCGGAAAGAGACAGACGGGTATCTTTCAGCAGTCGGATTTTGAAAATGAACTCGGCATCAAACAGGAATGCAAACAAACCTTGGGACGGCTCCCAGAGACGCCTCGTGCTAATGAGCCGCACACACAGGTTTTTCCAGTCCCGTGTGCACCAGACACCCGCGGATGATTTCACTTAAGCAAACGAGACCAGGAGATTAGACGCGACAACACACAACTGTGGAGGTAGACTTAGACACTCCTCAAGACGCACACACGCCCGCGCGCACATGCATCAATTCCAAGACACACTCATGATGTGCAAATAAGATTTAAGACACACCTAAACGCTCTTCAGAACTGAAGACAGACAGACGCGTACGGTGTACACGAATCAAGCACGAGTGTGCATGTGCACACACACACGTATATAAATGCCAACAAACGCTAAAGAACAGACAGACTGCCATACAGCTAAGCACACAGCTTCTAGCAGGCTGCTTTAATCACAGAGAGCTAAACAAACACAACTGTCATCGCTCTCTGTCTCCCACTGTTGCACACATATAGAAATATACAGTCTCACACACACACATAGCGCACATGGGCACACACACACACAAACGGTATATAATTGCCCTATGCTTTCTACTGTCCATCATCTTCCCCTTCATATCTCACCCTTCTTCTCTCCACATTCCCCCCCCCTCTCTCTCCCTCCAATCTCTCCCCCGAGCAGTATGCAGGCACAGATGTCAAGATGTATTATTTCGGCTGGCTAGCTCCCATGTTCTGTACATGTGTGTGTGTGTGCGTGTGTGTGTGTGTTTCTCCCCCTTTCCTCTTTTGGAAACAAGAGTAACCGTGGGGGTCGGCGAGGAAGACGAACGGGGGCCGTACTGGTGAAGATTAGTAAAACATAACTGAATTCCAGCGTTTTGCGTCCACATAGGCCGGAGCGCGCAAAGCACACAAAGAGCTCGCGCACGCACACACATATAAACACACAAATGCACAACTCGGTATTCAAGTATTGCAGTCATGGTTCAAGGACATTTAAGGGAAGCCAACACACACTGCCGCATTGTACTGAGTCCGTGTTGATCCATTAGAAGGACCTCCGTGCTCGTCAGGGTTGTGTAATAGCAGAGTCTTGGCTGGTGCATTTAAACACTCAAAGTGAGCCAGGTTTAAAGTGCTTCTGTGTGTGCGTGTGTGTGTGTGTGTGTGTGTGTGTGTGCGCAGTGTCTACAGCCTGTGACATAGCCGCTGGTTGTAAGAATGGCATGCGGTGAGAGGAAGAAAACTCGAGGGAGAAAGAAAAGAGAGACTGTTTTCTATGTGTCCAGTGTTTCTTGATCTATGAGTTTGGGCACTAAGACGAATCATGGCGGCGGCCCCCCCCCCCCCCCGCTCCGACATTGGAAAGAAGCGATGACGGCAGCAGCAAGACTGAGAGTAACAAGCAAAATGGCTATTAGTAGGTGTTAGGGAAGCTGCTTTGAAACTGTAGCTCCTGAGGCGACAAGGCTCAGGAGCTACAGGGGTTAAAGGGAGGTTCTTCGCAGGGTCAGCCATTTTCACGCTTCCTATTCATCGTGTATGTAAACAGCTGTGCAATGTCTGGTGGTGACGCGTTGACTTTCCGAGGGACGGGGGCTTCGCGTTTGCCCTTCTTCATTCGCCTTAGGTTGAGTTCCGAGCCGTCCCAAATCGGGGGCGTGCAGCTACGTGTCATGTTTCCAGTTGAAATGTTAGAAGGAACAAGACAAAAAGTTTGTTAACGAGCCGCCATGTTGGTCCCGTTTGAAATCTGGGAGCGGACAGGCCCACAAACGCAACCGTCCAATCAGGCACATCCAGAGAAGTCTCCGCGTGATTGCAGGAGACTTCATTTTCTTCAAATTCGCAGCTGGCAAGCAGCACAGACTTTAGGGCGACAACCATGAACCTCATTTTCTGGCATCCCTCCAACTTTTAAAAGATAATTTTGCAAGTCAAAAAAAAGTCACGGTTTTGTCGTAAGGTTAGTGAAATACCATTTAGTTTTGCGTGAAACCGCTCAGTGAACTAAAATCATCTCACTCAATATACGTCACCCACACCAACACGGCCGCCACCTTGGCACAGAGAAAGGATTCAAATGTGACCGAGGATTCAAGGTTTCGTTCCTGGGTCTCAGTGAGCTTGAAATGAGATGCAAACTGCCACTTTCCCAAGTCGAAAAATTATCTTTTCTCTTTATCTACCAGTGAAATTAACAGCTCACTGCTAGGGAAGAAGAAAATGCAGTTAAATTAGGAGCGTTGCTGCTACGCGTAGCATCCTTAGCGATACATTGTCAGTCACACTAATGCTAGTGCTTTTCTACTGGGACTACTGCTGCTGAGTATACTACATCATTAAAATGCACACATTAGTAGATCAGTGCAGTACATTCACATAGATAAAGTTCTGTCATACAAAAGAACCGCAAACATTTCAGCCCATTTTACTCCAAGCATGGAGATATGTTTTTCTTTTTTTTTTGTGATTCGGGTGAACTGGCCCTTTAAAAACAGCTCGAGATGCGGTGTTATCTATGCCGTCAGTATACGTGATGCGTGCCACATGAGCTTGCCCATCCAAAATCAAACAAAATCTGATTCTACTTATTGCTCCGTATCCGCCACCAGATCAAGACCTCAAAGTTTTTCCAGCCTTTGAGCCCAATCTATTTTCCTATACCTGGCCGGCCTGCAGCCGAGTGCAGCCAAGACTTTTAGCGGCGTGGCTTAATGATGTGTAATGCAGATTAGCACCTCTGTTGTGAATTATGTTAAGTGAATCTTGAATAAAGTTTTCCTTAATGGCAAATCCAATTGTTTCAAAGGTCTTTCCAATAGGTCCCATCATGTTCCTGCAGTGGGCAGGGCCTCGGCACTTTATCACCATAGAGAGGGGACGACAGGGACAATTAGTTCTGTGTGTGTGTCGGTGTGTGTGTGTGTGTGTTGCAATAGGAGATGAGACACCCTTACAGGTATGCATGTTTATTAGATAGTGGGCCTCAAAGCTGCACTCGGGCTCATTAAAATGTTTGATTGTGTTGGCGTTTGTGGGCACGTTCCTCGCTGAGCGCATCATTTATCACACACACACACACGCGCAAACAAACACACACAACACTTTCCGGCGGCTGGCGGTTTTTGTCCTTTCTGAGCTCTCATGGAGTTCATTAAAAGCCTTAATTAGACTGACAGTTATGTGTAATTACAGTCTTTAAGATGTACAGCTCCTCTGCAGGCCCACTCCTTCACTGCCTCCCTTCAAAAGTCATTGTCTGAGGGGAATAGCTGTGTGTCGGAGAGTGTTCATACATGTGTTTGTGTGTGTTTAGGAGACCTAACCCTCCTGTAAGCTCTGGGTCTTTGACATTTCGACATTAATATCACCCAGGAAGGAGTGACATTTATGAGGCCCTTTTCTCTTAACAGCTCCAGTCTCCCATGGACTCTGCCTCTTCCCATCTTCCTCTCACATTTTCACCCTCGCTCTTCCGCCTCCGCCTCAACACCCTTCTGCTTCCCTTCTTCTTAATTTAGAAACCCCTCCCCTCTCTCCGCCGCCATCTTCCCTCTCGCTTTTTCGCTTTCCTTTCTCTCCTGCTACGTGTCACAGATCGCTGTCACGTTCCTCCCTTCAGACCGTCGACCCACTTCCCTCCTTTTTTTTTTTTTTTTTTGCATTGTTCCTAGCTTCCTGTTTCACCAGACGTTTGTCCTTCAGTCGAGCGACTTGTCCCCCCCCTCCTGCTCCCCTGCTCCGCCACTTTTTCTATTTTACCAAAAGAAGCGTAACCTACATATCAAAACCCAAAAGCAAAAAATAGGCACGATAGCCGCCTGTCCTTGAGAGAGGCTTTGCGTAATCTCGTAGTGACGTGATGGTGTTTTCAGGTTTTTGTGATCGATGTCATTAATAATGGATTGTTCGCCGGTGTCGGATGGACATGACGCAGTTCAAAGTGTTGTTTAAAATATTCTATCCCAACTCTGAATCCTTAGATCCGCCTTGATTTTAGAGGAAAAAAGCTGCAAAAAAAATCCAAGTCTTGTAAGCTCGGCGCTCCCTAAACTGTATCACTGCCGTTTCTCAGCAATATCGCTATTATCTAAAAGTCACCATCAGCTACAAAGTTAACTCAAAGTCACTTACATTAAGGAAATCTGACAGCTCAATGTCCCAGAGGGAAGTTTAGACTTCAGATAAATTCGTTTTTTTTTCTGCGAGTTGTTTTTCTAGTCGAAGGGGTTTGTACCCCGTGGCAGAGCAGAGCGCACGCAGCGAGGGTCGCCTTCTCCGCGTCTCCAGCTTGTTCGTGGCGAGATGCCAGCGCTGTAATCCCGCAATGACAGACAATGTCACAGCTAGGGCTCTGCCTGAGAGGAAGCCCCCACAAAGAAGGGGACGGCGGGAAGGCTCGGAAACAGAGAGCAGTAATTGAAAGGAGAGGGGAGAAGTTGGGAGAGGAGGGGGGGAAAGCGAGAGAGCTACCGGAGGAGAGAGTGACTGCTGCAACAGATGCAATCCCCCCTCCCTCTCCCCCCTCCATCTCTCCCTACCTCGTGATGAAAGTATGACAAAGTGACAGGAGACGTGGAAGTGCGAGTTAGGTTGTAGTTGTCTCCTGTTTTCCTCTTGGCTGCACAGAATTCATGCTTAAATTGAGGCAGTAAATCAGGCTAATGTGAGACTGAGGGCTTTTATCTAGTGATCCGGCGCTCACACAGGTGTGTCAGTGTGCGATCCCTTGTGTTTGTGTGGGTGTGTGTGTGAGTGCATGGACGGGCAGGGATTTGGGGGTAACTTACTGGCCCAAAAAGAGACAACAGGATGAACGATGGGGGCATTAATTAAAGGAGGTGGAGATGGGGAACATCCCTCCAGTGCTATTAGTCATGACTACGTTGGCCTGTTACCTTTGTTGTGTCTTTCCTCTTCTGACTGGTTTTGCAACAGGTGTGTGTGTGTGTGTGTGAGTGACAGAGATGCTTTGAGCCAGCCTACGAGCCAGACGGATCGAAGTCACAATGACACTGAAGCGCTGTGGAAATTTGCCGCGACACATTTCCATTTGAGACAAATCTAAATGAGCTTTTATCAAAAATCACGATTGTTGATCGCGACGATTGAATCTTCAGTCTAAATGTCAGGAGTTGGGCGAGTGTTTGGGCGTACACGGAGGCCCGCTTTGTTCGCTCCGCCAGATCTGATGTCTCATTTCCTCTCCCGAACATCCATGTCATTACACTGCGTGCGTCTCCTTCCCCGGGCCGAGATTATTAAGATACACAACTGGAGACTTCTTCGAGTTCCTTCGTTCAACAGAACGGAAAAGAAAAGGAGAAAGGAAGGAGGGGAAAGAGGGAGTGAGTGATGGACTTGGCTGGTTTAACCCAGATCCAGGCAGCCGCGGGAGGAGTGGACAACCGGAGGTGTTTCGTTTTTATTCTGGGCTCGACTTGGGAATAAGAAAGGCTGGGGAAAAAGAAAAAAAAAAAAAAAAACATGAGCACAGAGCAGGAGAGACAGGGAGAGGGAACGACGAGGCTGGCGCTGACCCATTTCTCCAGGCCTCCAATCTAGTGGCTGATATAATGCAGAACGGCTACCCACACGCACACGAAACCTTAAGACGGACACATGCCGCCAGACACCAGCAGACAAGGACATGCGCAGACATACGCGCACGCCGGAGGTCTGCAGGCAGCCAGATTCCCCGCGATGTAGTCGAGTGTTAACTCTCAGTTCCCCCGCGACTGCGGCGACCGCTGGAAAACATCACATTCAGACGTTCAAACGCGACCATGAACTCTGCGGCCCGCTCAGCTCTCTCTCTTCTGCCCCGCCGGCGCTGGGCCGCGTTACGTACCGAGCCACATCTAAAAAGGATTCGCATTGCCTTTTAAAAGCCTTTTAAAAAAAAAAAAAAAATCAGTGCTGTAGAAGTTACTCAGGGATTCACTGATAAGTATTCATTAAGTATTGATAAGTAGTCATTGAAGTAATCATTCAATATGCATGGAGGTCCACTCGCAGGTGCACTTGACAGGCGTTGCAGCGACGGCGGTTTTTTCTCGGCAGGTTCGCGGGAGTTAACGGACAGATACCGGCGACAGGCACACGCGCGCAGAGGAGCGCGCCGAGTGCCCTCGCTGCCCCGGGACGGGAACATTGACCCAGTTGTAAGGAACATTGGTCGTGACTGTCCTACATGACTAGCACTTTACTGACGTTACACAAGGCTCATCCACCCAGTCACTAGGCCTCTTTCTAATGGCCCTGCTCCCTCTTTTCTTTTGCTTTAGCTTTTTATTTTTTTTTCCTTTCCTCCCTCGCTTTGTGCCTGTGCCTGTCTTTCTCTTGGTCCATTATGCGCTTCTATGCTCCGCCGGTCACATTTATTTGGCGTGGATTATTTTCCCCGGATTGGTCAGTCAGACTCATTACGTCTGCTCGTCCACGATTTGTTTCTTTTTCATTTCATTAACGAGGTTGGATGGATGAAAGGGCCTGTGTGTGTTTAGGCCCGCTGATGACTTATTTATGGCCCTCCGTCACAGTGATGACAGTGATGAACGCCCCACCCTATGTCAGCCCTATATATATCTCTTATAGGAGCCATAAGCAGCTTAGGGAGGTTGTGTGTAGATAGTTTATTGATGTGCAGAGACACAGTGACCATACTGTGTCAACGCTGCAGCCGACGGCCATCATTAACCCTCTGTGCATCAAACCGGATGATCTGTCATGCATACGCACGCACTCGCTGACCTTTGCACACTTACGTGAAACATTTAGACGTATGAAAGTGCATAAGCGAGGTCACACACACACACACACACATAACACGACAATCCCCATCTGGATTATCAGCGAGACACAATCAGCGCTGTCTCATAAATCTCGATATGGATTCAGTCACAGGCAAACAACGTGACAGAAAACAGCCGCAGTTTTTCAGGCCTCCAACAATGTTTTTCACTCGCCGCCGCGGAACTGAGCCATAAAATGGCAGCGCATCTGTCACAAGCAATCAGACTCCCTCCCAAGCGCCAGTGCGTTGCATGTGTGTGTTTGTCAGATGCGGAGATCAGGTGCGTTCCTTCGCTCCAAGTCCTCCCGTTTCGGAAGGAGGGGAGGGCGGAGGCTGCTGCGCCGTGGCCCAGTTTTGTTGTGTGCGTTCTTTTATTTTTTTTGGCGCTGGAGGTTAATGCGATGTGATTTCAGAGTCGCCCACCCTCCAAGCGCACGGGACATCGAAAGACGGAGGACCAGAGGGAGGGGAGGGGTAGCGGAGAGAGAGAGAGAGAGAGAGAGAGAGGGCGGATGGAGAGACGGGTGGGGGTGATCGTAATGGAACAGGATGGACGGAAAGCGAATAACTGCTGAGAATTAAAATGTCATCGAGCACAGAGGAGAGATCAACCGCACGCAAGCAAAGACACCGAGATCATTTGCCCCCCTAGTGGGTTGTGTGTATGCGACCTACGCGTATACGTCGATGTCTGGGTTCGACGCTAATGGCTTCTCTTCTGCGGAGGCATGTGTGAAATGTGGAGGGGGTTTGCATTAGATTCCATCTCTGTGGACTTATGTGTGTCTTTTTGGTCGGCATGTGACGCATCATGTGAGGTTCAACCTGTGACCGTGACTTGGCTCCCGGCGTCAGCCCCCGTCGAACACAAACACAAAGAGGCAGGCTGAGACGCCGCAGACTGCATCAGCAAGTTTACTTTCGGACGAGTTTGTACGAGTCGTCAAATTGCCTAGTTTTAAATGGCATCATTACAGAGAGTTCCCATCAGAAATCAGCCAATTTGGTTGCCAGCAGGAGAGACACAGCTTTAATTTGTTCATGCACTTTAGACAGTAAATTAATTTGATTTATTTTACCCTTTCAGTGTTGCACGAGTCAATTAAATGTCACAAAAAACTAGTAAAACTATTACTATAAAAAAGAGTGCGCCAATTCGTAACCATGGAAGCCAAAGTATCCGTAAAGGCACGCTATGTAATGTCCTCTGTTAGGAGTCTTTCAGTGAAAAACAAAGGACGGGGTATAGTGACAACAAAAAGTAGCGTGGGAGAAATTGTCGCTTTCATTGTCGAAGCGTCACTGTCGCTGACGATGAAGCGACTTCGGCAGAAATGTTCACAGACGAGGTCACGTTTCAAAGTTTTATTCCCATCCTCGCTCTCCGACGCATCATCCGGTGGTTTTATGAAAGTGATAGCGACAGTTGACCGAACGAAAATGTGATTACCTCGAGTGAAATTACGGATTTCTGCAGGTTTGAACATTGCTGGAAAGACTTGGGATGGTGAGAGCGAACAACTCAACACAGTATACAACAAGTGTCTGGTCGTATTTAGACATTTAAATGTGGAAATGTTACGTATTCCTTTTAAGCGTCATAATTTGATACTCTTTCCTCTCAAAACACAACACAGCGGCTGTGTTGAAAGAGGTACTTCTGCACAATCCGACTATAAATAGGAAAAAGTGAATGCCTCTTGTTTTTAACGAGCCAACCTCGCAACAACAGAAGTCTTCATCAAGCCTCTACCCTCTCTTGCATTACCTCATGTAACAAACACATATCCTGTCTCCCAAACCACACATACCAGCATGCCATCGCGCAGCAGAGGCGCCAACCATGCAGGCGTCTTTTTTGTGTTGTCCTTGTTTGTAGCTGGTCCCATTTATGGATCAAGTGCCACCACAACACAGGCAACAGTGGGCCTTTGTCTGCAACAATAGCACAAGAAAAAAAAAACAAAAAAAAAAAACCTGCATTCTTTGCAGAAAGAAAAGTTTGGAAAACCTCATGCTATGTTGGAAGGTAATGGCGTGTTGTGTACTTGGAGGTGGAATGTGAAAATAATACTCGGCTCGGTGTGTGTGTGTGTGTTTTCGGGGAGGGGGGAGCTAAAATAATGCCCGTTCTGTTTCAGTACACAACTTAATGCCTTTTCCCCCTCCTTGGAGCCGCCGCCGCAAAGTAATGGCTTGTGATAGCTTCGTTAATGCGTCATAGCCAGGTTATAAAAGCGCCATAGGAGATTTATGAAGACGTTTTTGGTTACAGGAAATTTCGACGGCGAGATCCAGGATTTTTTTTTGGGGGGGGAGCGAGGACGTGTGGCAAAAGGGGAGAGAGAGGGAATGAATCCTTCAGCTTCGCCTCAGGGGAGAGGGGATCAGGTTATATGCGCTTCATCATCCAGATGACACACATGGAGCTCATAGAGCCTCTGGAGAGTAAGGGCCTACAAATTTAAACAGGAAGGCGACTGTAAATCCCGCCCCCAAGTCCCCTCTGCACCCACGCACACTCACACACACACACACACACACACACACACACTTCCCGGTGACAAACTTAGTTTCGTGGTTGTTTTGGGGGAATGCAGTGCGAAAGCCAAACAAGTGGAACTAAAAGCAGGATTTTAGAGGCAAAGCTGCTGTGAAGCAACACATTGGTTTGTGCTTCGCACAGATGGGAACACTTTACACACACGCTGACACAAAACGCACACAGTCGCACACACACTCCCCAGCCCGAGCATGCTCCAGCGTGCCCCGAGCAGTACCAAACACCCACGCGCGCTCATGTCTTTCACGTTGCATTTGCATTCGTGATGACTTGCGTTCCTTAGCCTGACACGCTCGTGACGTGGCTAACGCGGCATCACACACCAGAGGCTAGTGGGGGCGCCGTCGCCGCGCTCGTGGAAAGCGAGACCACACCGGCGAGCGAGCTTTGTTCTCCTGATTGTTTGCTTGTTTATTCATTCCGTTTGTTGTTTAATCTGCTCCTTCGCTGCACGCCACATACCCGTCACTGCTCCCCTTTTAATCTCGCTGTCATCGGAGAAGATGTTCCCACTTTGCGCTCCAACCATGTGTGTGTGATTTTGATTGTGTGTGGTGCAGGAGCTAGCTCGGGACTGTTGCAATAGCTCGGCCACACGTGCAGTGTTTACGCGCAGACAGATTCACCTCAATCTGCGCCACCGTAAAAAAAAACCTGCAGCTTGACATGGGTGGCATTAATCTGCCTCGGGGGCCCCTGTTGACCCCCTCGATCCCCTGCAGTGCATTATATGTATCCTGTCATCTTGAAGTAAAACACATTAAATACTACACTAACATGCCTCATCTCAGTCACTTATAGTTAAACGCTCGCAGCTTTGAGTTTACAAGTAGCAGTTTGTAATTTAGCCCCGGGTTTTGCCTTCCAGGCTACATGTAGGTTACTGTCCTGACTGCAGGCACCACTTAGTTTGTAAGAAAAACATACTGCATTGTTTTTTTTCTGGCTTGTTAAATTACCATTCATTTGGACATCCTGAACCAAATTGGGCCTCTGACGTCATTTGTTTGCTCTTACCTCTAAAACCGAACCTATACCCCTCGGACGCAGGGAGCCTCACCAGCAAACTAATGCAGAGTACAAGTATTTAAAAGATGTAAATTGTGCTTATTCTACTGGTTATTCTCAATTTTGACCTGCAGGTTGAGGGGCCACGGAGTCTGGTCGATAATCCAGCCTTGGATTCAGCAGTGCATCTTCAGGTCAAATGCTCATTCAGCCCGGTTTCCATTTCCAGAAATAAACATAATGCACCAAAGAGCTGGGGGGGGAAAAAAGAAAAGCAGATTGCTCGAAAAGCCAGAACCAGATGTATATATGAAATCAGGCGATGTAACGACACTTCTTCTTGTGACTTTGGAGCAAAGTGAAATGTGAGTGATCGTCCCAACGAGGCAGGAGTACGTGACGGAAATAACAACATCAGCATGTACGCAAATTCGCGTTCCCTCACACAGGAGCGAGTGTTTTGCTGCGGGAGGCCGGCTGTCACTCAGCATGTGCGGAATATATATCCAGGGCCGCGAAACACGCCACGGGAGGGGAGGAATAGAGTGGGAGGGCAAACATCGAGGCCTGGGCTGCGTCTCGATGCAAATGAAGCAGCTTTGCATGCGGCCCACTGCGGCGGGCGACAGTTGATACAGAGCCGGACGCATGTCGGGGCGTTGGGGGGGGGTTCAAAGTCCCTGAATGGTGAGCCGTCTGAGATGAGGTTCAATGGAGTCGTCTTCTGGTTTTTTTTTTTTTTTTTTTTATGTAACCATGAGCCAACTTCAGCCGCGATGGTGGAGGCGTCGAAGAAGCGTGGCCCAGCGCTGACCTTGGTAATAACAAGCGAGACACAGAGAAAGACTCTCATCCACTCTGTGATCTTTTCTATGGACTAGATACACACTCCCTCCCCCCGGTCGGCCCGCCCGCCCGCCCGGCCGCCTCCTTGTGTGCACAGCCCCGGCGCAGTGCGGGCTGATTGAGGTTGACTGCGGTATTATTTCATTAATTAAGTTTTTCCACTTCCTCCGCCTTCTCCCGCCTGTCTTCCTGTCGAATGAGGGTGGCGGAGCGACGCCCTTCCTCTCCTCTGTCCTCTGGCGCTTCACATCCCCCCCATCACTGCTGATCATTGTCTCAATTACTCATCTCTCCTCCCCTGTCTCCCTCCTTCACTCTCGCCGCTCTTCCTCCGTCCTCCTCTTATCTCATCCCAAATTGCTCGACGCACTCCTCCCCACTCTCTCTCCTTAAAGTGAGGAGGTGGGGGGGGGATTCGATTCCTGCATCTCTCCATCTTTCCCGCTCTCATCTCTGTCTGTCATCAGGATTTCACAGATGTTCTCTGATTACTTCTACCTTGATTTGGCGATATCCCCCACCACCCCGCCCCACCCACCACGTGCCAGGGAATTTTCATTTCCAGTGTTTATCAAGCGAGATTGGGTGGGGGAATATTTTTCGATCCAAGGACAAAGCAGGCTCTGATCTCTTTGTTCGCGTCGCGCCTGTGAAATTGACATTCGCAGGAATAGTGGCACCTGTAACACGTCTAATGGGTTTGAGGGGATTTGTCGGGATGCAGTTCACTGTTTTCAGGAAAATTGCCCGCGTGGTATTTGTGACGTGTTGATTGCGATGTTAGAAAAAGAACTTGCATTTGCAAAAGTCGCATTTGTGGTCGGCTCTCTCCCTTTGCTCTCAGCGTCTGTCTCTGTCTGTGTCTCCCTCTTCTTTGTAACCATTACCGCTCCACTCTTCCATAATGGAGACATTAGAGTCTTTTACCTCTCTGCCATCTATCATGTCATTTAAACTCCTTCCTTACTTTCTGTTTTTAACTCCCCCCCCCCCCGCTCTCTCTATGAATCTTCCCCCACCTCCTCCTCCCTGTGTCTACTGGGCTCTGGGTCATCTCCATCGTCTCACATAGTCTCCTGTCCCCATCATATCACCCAACAGCTTGTCACAGGCAATCAGTCTCCCTGCCTTCGCTTCCCTGCGTGGCCTCCTCCTTTCCTCGAGCTCGTCGTCCTCACCTCCCTCGTCTCCCGTCACCCTCTTGTCCTCCTTCGCGTGTCAGGAGTTATTACTCTCAGAAAGCCTCCACCCTTCTCTCTCCGAGACCCGTTGAGGGTATTTACTCCATCCCTTCCGTGCCGTCCTCTAATCAGAGCTGCTACAATCTCTTTATGCCCCGCGGCCGGTCTTTATCACACTCTGTGCACCCTGCCACGAGACTTAGTGGAGGGTAAAAGTATGTTTTTAGCTTTAAGATAATTGGGATAGATTATACGTTCTAAATCACTGGTTTCGTTTTTCAGCATTTTGTACACATAATGTAATCTTGCAAAGAAAATAAACATAATTATAAATAAATTATTATAAATAAATGTGTTTAGCGCACTTGCATTTAATTAGTTTGTTATATTTGCGTAAAGAACTCAATTCAAAAGTTTGTTTTGCAGGCTCAAACTAGTACTTCTCAACATGTCCATCAAGTCCATTAAAAGAAAATAAATAGACTAACATCTTGATGAACGTTTTATTGTTCAGGTAATTTTCTCTCCGAAAATGTCAAACATGCTCGATTCAGCTTCATAATTGCGAGATGTTTCTGTGTTTCCTTGTCATTTCTAACAGTAAATGAAGAGTCTTCAGGTTTTGGACTGGTTGGTTTGGCCAGAAAAGCTATTTAAAGACGTCACTTTGGGCTCTTGGAAGCAGTTCAGAGCATTTTCCTGGGACATTCTGTAGACTAAACGGTTAATAGATTAATCATGTTAGTTGTTAATTGAAGCCTTAATGTCCATGAGGGCAGCACTTTGCTCTATTTGACTGGGTAACCGGTGAATACAACAATGGACATTTTGTTGTGCTTTAGAATGATTTCGGGGGGACTTCTATTAATAAGTATATGTCTTTTATTTAATCTCTTTATTTAATAACAAGTGTGTATTCTATTATATTGTGATGTATGACACACTGACAGTATTCTCTTTAAAACTAAAGTGGTTTGAAATCTTGAATAATATTGCTAAAGTTCGAACATTTAACCACATTCTCGGTTGAGGCAGAAAATGATAATATTCTTTGATATGTTTGTTGTTTTAATTTGTTTCAGTCCTGACAAAGAGCCTCATGCAATTCATTCCCCCCCCCCCCTTTTTTTTTTTTTTTTTACAAACTTCTATTATTTGCTTCTGTAATTGCTCAAGCTCACCAAACCCTCTTTACCGCACCAACCTCGTCGTAAATGGCTCCTTTCAACTTGACGGGCGCCACCTGTTAGCGATCGCTGGCAAGTTTAATTCGCTTAAAGTAAACAAGAAAGAATCAAAAGAAACCCTCACCCCCGGAGCGTCACGCCCTGCTGTCAGGAATCAGCGGGCGATAGCACAACAACCAGAAACAATTAGAAAAATGTCAATAGTCCAGCTGCTAACGAGTCATCGGAGCAGTCGCGGCGTCTGATGCCAGGAATACGAGCGGTTGTTGCGCGAGGCTTAATCCGAAAATTCCTCCGAGCGTCTCTGATTCTCCAGGCACGTGGCCGCAGCCTGGGTATGAAGTCTGAGCCGCCAAAAGAAATATATCTAAAAGTATTTCCCAACGACACCATTAAGCGCTGATGAAGCTCGAGCTGTACTTCATTTGGCACGCTCCACTTATTTCCATTAATATGAACTTCATTGATATAAATTACATTTCCCTCCTACGTCACGCAGAGCTCGGACAGGAAAACATAAAAATACTACGGTTTAAAAATGATTTGGTTTCACAACAAATAGTAGAGGAACCTGAGGAACCTGCAAACTTTCTTTTTTTTTTTTTTTTTTTCACGGCACTTTATTTAAACCTTCTCTGTATATCCCTTCATCCATCCCAGTCTGCTGGCTTTCCCACCGCACTGCTGTTCGCCTTGACCTCCGCCTGCTTCTCTCCTCCTCTGCTTTCACACTCTGCGTCCTGCAGGGATGGAAGGAGGGAGAGGGAGAGGGAGGTGTTAGAAGTAAAGCTGCCTCTTCTTCACACCTCCCTTCCTCTCTCTCTCTCTCCCTATGCGGAGCCGTCCACCATCCGCCGCTCCCTTCCCTTTCTGCTTCGCTTCAGACGGGCTAATCTATCGCCTGAAGTGAAGTGGCGTGGGGAAAATTATTTTTTATATTCCTTTAAGGAGACAAGGTGAGGGTTAGCCCAGGGGCTATAACGGGGGGAAATAAGGATAGACGGGTGGTGTGTGTGCGGGGGCGTTTCGGAAGGGCTGCTGGAAGGAGGAAGAATATGTTTACTGTCTTTTTTACTATCCGCTGTGGAGACACATCAGTCTCTCGATTAAATTAAACTTTAAAAAAACCCAAAGATTTATTTTCCAAATCTGATCAAAAGGCTGAGAGACTGCAGCTCGCTCATGTCTTCAGCCCTCGTCCTTCTTTCTTTTGTCAAGTCGAGGCAACAAAAATTGGAAGAATTGGCAACAAAAGAGGGATATTGCGCAAAACTTTTAGCCTCTCCTCTTCCACGCCTTCATGTTATGCTGCCTGATTCCTCCATCCTGATTCTCTCTGTGCATCTTCCCTCCTCCTCCTGCTGTGACCTGCAGACCAGTGATCTCCAATGCATCCACTGACCTGCTTTATGTAAGACGAAGTGTTGGAGT